>JANZLQ010000052.1:18983060-19014031 GCA_026212715.1 Elanus axillaris
GGATCCTGAGGGGCCTGGGGGATGGGGGCTGTGAGGCGATAGTGTGGGGCTGGGGGGTGTATGAGGGGAGAGTGTGGGGCATCCTGTGGGGCTGAGGGGCCTGTGTGGGGGTTAGGAGAGGTTCTGGGGGGGTCTGTGAGATCGGCGGACACCTCGTGGGTGAGGAGGCCTGTGTGAGGACTGGAGGGGCTCCTGAGGGGCCTGTGAGGGGAAAGTGGGGGGCCTGTGAGGCAGGGGGCATCCTGTGGGACTGGCGTGGTGGTGGGAGGGAAGCGCGGGCTGGGGAGACTAGAGCAGGTTTGGGGATCTGTGGGGAGCAGTATGGGCTGTGGGAAGGCGTGGGGACTGAGTCGGGGGGTCTCAGCTCAGCAGGTTGGGAATGGGCTTGGGGCTGGTTTCACGGCTGTGGTGTCAGGGCAGGAGGGGGGTTGTGGCTGGACCTTAGTGGTTTGCTCTAGGGTCAGGATGTGGGGCTGGGCCTGGGGTCACGGGTGAGTTTGGGGTGAGAGATGGGAATGCCCTCAGGGTCACAGCTCAGGGCCTTGGTCTTGGGGTTCAGGGGGCTGCCTGGGCTCAGACTGGGAATAACAAGATACCTGGTTATGAAGCTTCTTGGACATTTTATTGTAAAGCACAGCAGACCCCAAGGTGAGCGATACCCTTCTCTAAAGTGTCATTATTCCTGACAGTGAAGCAGATGTCCCCATCGATGTCGAGACAGTGACGCCCACGCCCGTGCCACTCTATGACAACCAGAAGGCACGCAGCGTGATGAACGAGTGCGAGCGCCACGTGATGTTTGCTCGCACGGATGCTGACGCCCCTCCGCCGCCGGACGACTGGGAGGAACATGTCAACAGGTAGCACAGGAATGGCAGAGAAAAGAAATTCGGGCACTAAACAGCCACCTGTTGCACAGTGTGGGGTTTTTTTAGTGTGACTTGATACGCAGCGATGTTCCCAAACTGGATAACGTTCAAAGGAAATGAATTCTTGTGTCCCAAATTCCTCGTCTGCCTGCTGTGAAAGCTGTGGGATTTAATGGTGGAGGCTGGCCCAGCTGTTGAACTTCTCCCGCACGCTTCATGTGAAGCAGTCTCCTCTGTTCGGAGGAGGTTGGGAGAGTCAGTTCTTAGGTTACACATAGATCCTCAATTCAGCCATGTTCCAATGTCAAAAATTGAAAATGAGGATATGCATAAATTCCACCCTATTGAAAACCCTCCCTGGAACTATAGTCAAGCCAGTTCGCAGTCTTGATGTTATGAGGAATGTTTCTGGTTTTTTTTCTGGACAGTTTGAGAAACGTGGTGATAACCTGTGCTAAAAGGAGTGATTATTTTGGGCTTGTTTATTGTTTCTGCTGTTGTTACTCTTGCCTTTCTGACGCTTGGATGTTTGCTGACATGCCCTAGCGACATTTAAAAGCTAGTGGGTTTTATTCAGCCATCCTACTAATTAAATCCTCGGTAGTGCAACTCACTTTGTCCATAGTAGTAAATCGGTTCTTGAGACTGCGATTGCAGCCGATGCCCAGCTGCGCTGCCGACTGCTTTTGGGAAGGGGCAGCACCTTGCAGGACCTGGATGTCTGTGCAACAGTGACGTACGTTACCTCTCTGGTTTTCTCAACAGGACGGGTTGGACGATGGCCCAGAACAAGCTGTTTAATAAGATTCACAAAGCTCTGCAGTCTGACAGGCTGGCTCGCTTGGCTAACGAAGGGGTAAGGTCTGTTTCACTTCCCAGCAGAGTCGCTGCCTTTATGTTTTTTTACCGGTCCTTCCTAGCAAAGCCCAATTGAGCCAGGATGAAAGTTTTGGCCTTTGGGTTGCGTAGTTGTAAGAATCAAGCAGCTCTGGGCTTCTTTGAGGCATGGTTTTGTCCTCGCTGCAAGGATGTTGGTCTTTGCTTGCTGCCAGAGGATTTTGGGATGCCCAAGCCAATACTTTCCTGTGGTTTGGGATGCACGTGGCACGCTTGATTTCTCCCATAACTGTGTTTCTTTGTAATTTCCTGGTTTTTAGGCTTGCAATGAGCCAGTCTTGAGGAGGATAGCGGTGGACAAATGTGCTCGGAGGGTCCGCCAAGCTCTGGCTAGTGTCAACTGGGACACCAAACTGATCCAGTGGCTTCACACAACGCTGGTGGAAACGCTTAGTTTGCCAGTGCTGGCAGCTTACTTGGATGCTCTGCAAACGCTTAAGGGAAAGGTGATAAAAGCAGTGAAAGACTTTGCTGTCACTTATAATGTTCTCCTTTTGTAAAGCTCGTTAAGGGAAGCTGATAGGGTCTTTATCCTTTTTGTTTGGAGCACAGCAGGGATGATGTTTAAAAGCCCCCTGAAAAGGCTGTGCGTGTTTTCTCAGTCCTTTCTGGCCTCTGGTTTCAGATCCCCACACTGATCGACAGGATGCTGCTCTCCTCTACCGCGAAGACGGGGGCCGCAGGTGCTGAGGCTCTCTCCCTGCTTCTGAAGAGACCTTGGGACCCAGCAGTGGGCGTCTTGTCGCATAATAAACCAGTGAGTACCTCTTGGGGCTTGCAGGGAGTGAGAGACTGGTCTCACATCAGTTTTATTCTTGCCATCCTTCTGCTGTCCTTTTCCTTCTGCCTCTCTCTTGCTTCCTGGGCTCTTTTCCTCCTGCTTTAGAGTTGCTCAGTGAGGGGGACTCCTTCTGTTGGACACATTCTGCCCGTACTATCCTGAGGTAGCTCTGACTGGGGAAAATGCGATCAGTTAACGCGCTATGCGAGATCCCTCCTGCTTCATGCTGCAGGCCAGGCTGGGCAGCGAGGTCTTGGGCAGGGAAGTTGCTTTCCCTTACGTGTCTCTTTGTTGAACTTTGTAGAGCAAATTGCCTGGTTCTCCCCTCATCCTGATCGCTTCCTCTGGACCCTCCAACTCCATGTTCCCCACTTCTCGACGGCACCGGTTCTGGCAGTCGCAGCTTTCCTGCTTGGGAAAGGTTTGTATGGTTGGTTTTGAAAGGAGGGAAGTTCAAACTAGCAGCTGTGCTAGGCTGCAGCTGCTGAGCTTGTTTTTATAAGCCTTTGGTGCACCAAAATACTTGCTTTTACTGTAAGCAGAGGCTGGCTTCTGCCACCTGCAGTGTTTAGCATTTGAGACAGTGCACAGGGAGCAAAGCTGCCCAAATCTGATGCATTTAGGGTCTCTTGCTGACAAAAGCCATCCATCTTCAGCAGTTCAGACTGTATCGTTACTGTTATTAAGGACTGATGAGTCTTCCTGTAGGAAGAGGTTGTTAGGAGAGAGACTGTAGGTCACCTTAGTCCTCTGCCTGGGTACAGAGCTGCTCACACACCTCCTAATGTGGTAGATATACTGGCTGCTTTGGAGTGAGGGGAGTAGCAGAGGTTGTCTCCGTGGGGAATTCTCTATTCCCTCTGGTTTTAGTAGTCAGAAGAGAATCATGGGACAAAGAAGGAGAGAGAAAGCACAAGTTTGTGCGTAAACTGGGTTTCAGTCTGTGCTAATTGTTGTCAGTACCTGTTGTCCCCAGTGATGCCTTTGTTATTTATTGATCTTTCATTTCAAACCACAGGTGATTCCCATTGCCACCCACCTGTTGAACAATGGCAGCGGGGTCGGAGTGTTGCAGTGTCTCGAACACATGATTGGGGCAGTGAGGGGCAAAGTGGCAGAGGTAAGTAAGAGCGACGAGTGTATCGGGGAGACTTTGCTGCTCCCTTGAAACTATTCGCCTTGCCTGTAGGTGCTGTGCCACCCCATTGCAACGTCCCATGGCCTGTCCCTCTTCTCCATCCATATCTTTTCTCCCATAGATTCACAACCACTTCTCTCACAAGCCAATCATCCTGATCGGGTGGAACACGGGTGCCTTGGTGGCCTGTCACGTAAGTACCCGATTCCTCTGCATCCTCTTGAGACCTTCAGTTGAGAGTTAGATTTGAATTAGTGTTGCGTTTAGACTCTGCCAAGGTTGTTCTTGTCCCTTTTTCTCTTTCCAAGGCCTGGCTTTGAGACAGACATCCTTTCTGGTCATGGGGGTATAAGCCATTTGAGTCATTGTGGTGGGTTGACCCAGGCTGGGTGCCAGGTGCCCACCAAAGCTACTCTATCATTCCCCCTCCTCAACTGGACAGGGGAGAGAAAATGTAATGAAACGCTTGTGGGTCGAGATAAGGACATGGAGAGATCACTCGCTGATTATCATCGTGGGCAAAACAGACTCGACTTGGGGAAAATTAATTTCTTGCCAATCACACCAGAGTAGGGTAATAAGAAATAAACCCAAATCTTAAAACACCTTCCCCCCTACGCCTCCCTTCTTCCTGGGCACAACTTCCCTCCTGAATTCTCTACTTCCTCCCTGCCAGCGGCGCAGGAGGATGGGGAATGGGGGTTGCGGTCAGTTCATCACACATTGTCTCTGCCGCTCCTTCCTCCTCAGGGGCAGGACTCCTCACGTTCTTCCCCTGCTCCGGCGTGGAGTCCCTCCCATGGGAGACAGATCTCCACGTCCCTCCCATGGGAGACAGATCTCCACAAACTTCTCCAGCATGAGTCCTTCCCACAGGCTGCAGTTTTTCACGAACTGCTCCAGCGTGTTTCCCTCCCCGGGGTCACAAGTCCTGCCAGCAAATCTGCTCCAGCGTGGGCTCCTCTCTCCATGGATCCACAGGTCCTGCCAGGAGCCTGCTCCGGCGCAGGCTTCCCACGGGGTCACAGCCTCCTTCGGGCAGCCGCTTGCTCTGGCGTGGGGTCCTGCATGGGCTGCAGGTGGAGATCTGCTCCCCCGTGGGCCTACCTGGGCTGCAGGGGGACAGCCTGCCTCACCGTGGTCTTCATCCCCACGGGCTGCAGGGGAATCTCCGCTCCGGTGCCTGGAGCACCTCCTCCCCCTCCTTCTTCACTCACCTTGGGGTATGCAGAGCTGTTTCTCTCGCATATTCTCACTCCTCTCTCCGGCTGCAGTTTCTGTGCTGCAGCAACTTTTTTTCCCTTTTTAAATCTGTAACCCCACAGGCGCTAGTGCCGTTGCTAAGGGGCTGGGCCTTGGCCAGTGGCAGGTCTGTCTTGGAGGGGGCTGGCATTGGCTCTGTTGGACACGGGGAAGCTTCTAGCAGCTTCTCACAGAAGCTGCCCCCGTAGCCCCTCCAGCTACCAAGGCCTTGCCACGTCTCGTGGTTTAACCCCAGCCAGCAACTAAGCACCACGCGGCTGCTCACTCACTCCCCCCTACCCAGTGGGGTGGGGGAGAAAATTGGGAAAAGAAGTAAAACTTGTGGATTGAGATAAGAATGGCTTAATAGAACAGAAAAGAAGAAACTAATAATGATAACACTAATAAAATGACAACAGTAATAATAAAAGGAATGGAATGTACAAACAATGCATAGTGCAATGGCTCACCACCCGCTGATTGACACCCACTTAGACCCCGAGCGGCGATTCCTCCCGCCCCCGCTCCCCCCAGTTTATTTACTAGAGGTGACGTCCCATGGTATGGAATATCCCGTTGGCCAGTTTGGGTCAGCTGCCCTGGCTGTGTCCTGTCCCAGCTTCTTGTGCCCCTCCAGCTTTCTTGTTGGCTGGGCATGAGAAGCTGAAAAATCCTTGACATTAGACTAAACATTACTTAGCAACAACTGAAAACATCAGAGTGTTATCAACATTCTTCTCATACTGAACTCAAAATGTAGCACCGTACCAGCTACTAGGAAGACGATTAACTCTATCCCAGCTGAAACCAGGACTCCACGCAAACCCAATACAGTCATTCAGTGTTTTTTCTTTTGATCAACAAAGCAAGATCTAAATATGGAAGATACTCCTGTGCCCGGCAGGAGCCTGGCAAAGCGCCTTTGCAGCCTCGATGCACTTGGCTGTTACGATGCTGACTGTTGCTTTTTCTACCCAGGTTTCAGTGATGGAGTATGTCACTGCAGTTGTGTGCCTTGGATTCCCGCTTCTCACCGTTGATGGCCCCAGAGGGGTAAGGACCAAAGGGAGATGGAGCCATTTAATGAACTGTACTTTTTTTTTTTTTTCATCTCCCTAGATTGTTTCATAGGGTCGGGCTTGGAAGTCCAGTGATAATTGGAAGATTTTTTTGAGAATGTCTGGGATTTTTATTTGGAGGTGTGCCCAGCTGGCAGGACCGTTGCATTCGTAGTAGGATTCTTGATGCAATAGCAAGTGTGAGAATCCTCTGTTTGTCTCTGCTGTGACATGTTTTTGCAGCTCCTTCCTGGGTTCTTATGTGTGAGTCACTTGTTAACTGTGTCACTTGGCACCAGAGAGGACAACTTGGGTTAATTTATGTGGAGCCCAAATTCCTCCTTTATTAGCTGACCAGTGTGCGACTGGGTTGGGAATGATTATGGTTCTGTAATGAAATGGCTAATTATGAGGGTAGTGGCAATCTGTATAAAAGGCGTTTGCTGGAGCATGCTGCAGCTCTTGAGCAGAGTTTTCTTCCGGACTTGGTACGATCATGTAAATCCTGTCAGGGGCTCACCCCAGGAACCTTCGCTGTTGATGCTTCTTCAGCCTTATCCTGGGTTTGTGTGGCAGAAGCTCGGAAGGAGGAAAATGCAGTGAAATAGGTTTTCTGCGGGGGAGGGCATCAGTCTCACCTGTTAATGAGTAACGGCACTGCGTACTCATTCGGCTTTTGAGTCAGTCTTTCTCATGAGATGTTTAAATGAACTGCACAATTTATACTTCTCTCCTTTCAGGACACAGTTGGTATGTACTGGGATTGCACATGAAGCGCTGTCTGCTGCTGTGGCACGTGCCTTCCATTTTTGGAAATCCTCATCTAATTCAGAAAGGTTTTTGCCTCCAAAGACTCTGTGTCCTGGATCAGTCTTTCTGGGTTACAGTTCCCCTTGCTCTTGCAGGATGTTGATGACCCCCTCCTGGAGATGAAGACCCCTGTCCTCTTTGTGATCGGTCAGAATTCCCTGCAGTGCAACATCGAAGCGATGGAGGATTTCCGGGAGAAAATACGAGCTGATAACAGCATGGTGGTGGTGGGAGGAGCAGATGACAATCTCAGGTAATGGTCTGTGAGACGAATGCTCTCTTATCAGGAATACTGGGCGAGATGTGAGTGTGCTGTGTACAAAAAAAAAACCAACCCAAATGTGGTACTGAAACTAGATGGGAACTGCATAAAAATAGTCTATCAAGGTCAGCTTTGTTATTCAAAACTTGGTATGTTTGATAGAGGGTTGGTTTTCTGTAATCAATCTGCATCATTTCTCCCAGTTGTAAATTAAAGATCCAGGGTGCAGCGTTTTATGACACTAGAGAAAGTATTTGCTTTTTCATGCCACCCCTGGCTCTGGAATATGTAGCGTTTGGAGACTGTGCGCAGAATTGCGGTAAGGGAAGGCTGTTAGAGCCTTGCAGGAAGGTTTCAGTAAACTCTGGAGCTTGTTCTCCTGTCACACTTGTGCGTGTTTAGAATAGCTGGCATCAAAAACCTGAGCAAGTTGTGTATGAGAATAGTTTTGGCCTGATGCCAGGGCTGGGCCCAGCAGCACCGACAAGGTATTGGACAAACATTTAAGTCAGAAGTCCATAGTGAGGGTAATCAGGAAAGGAAAGGAAGAAACATAAAACTCTGATACTGGGTCTGAAGGCAGAGCTCTGAAGGGAAGGAAACATTATACTCGCTTTGCAAAATCCTTTGGAATGCTGGGCCTTTTCTTTGTCGTCGAAGTTTGTCTCAGCATTTCTGAGGGATGAATCTTGCTTTCCCAGTAGACGGTGCTCTTGCCTTACTCTGTGTCTAACTGAAGGGAGCGAGCTTGCTGTCGCTTGAATCTTACTCTCAGGTGAAGAACCATGTTGCGAGTGTGAAAGTGGAAAACCAAAGGTGTTGATTTCCATCTGGTTTTTTTTAATAGGATAAGCAAAGCCAAAAAGAAGTCAGAAGGCCTGACCCAGAGTATGGTGGACAGATGCATCCAGGTAACACAGAAGTCTTCCTTTTATACCTCATATCTATTGAAAAAAAACAAATCTCTGCTGAAATGTCTCAGTGACCCTAAGTTATAACCTTGCTGCCAGGATTGGTCGGATTGAAGGTAATCTAACTCCTGAGTGGGATTTTGAAGTGGCTGTCTCCTTTCAGGAGGAGCGACCTGAGCTTCCTGGTAGCGCACCTTAAAAAAAGAACAGTTTTCTGAGTCTTCCTGTACATCTGCCTGGGGAAGGAAGCAGTACTTTTGGGAGCATTGGAGAAACCATCATGTTTCTCTCCCATGTGTGAGAAATCAGTGGAGTATGAGCTTTAATGAGAAAGTCAAGGTCTGTCTGTAAGGCTTTAGGTTTCTTTTTGCAGAATGTTAAACCTAGAAAGCCTAATCTGTTCGTCCTTTTGGGAATCTTTAGTTCTTCTTTTGTTTCAAGATCAGTGATCTTTTGTTTTGTGAAGATCTGTTGTTTAGACCTGTGCACCACTTAATCTAATTATTTGCTTCATTCTTGCTAGGATGAAATAGCTGACTTCTTGACTGGAGTCCTGACGCGAGCGGAGAGCCACTCGGGCTCCGATCCCCGTGACCTGGATGCTGAGAAGAAAAAGAAGCCACGCGACTCAACCAGGAGGGATCTGTCATTTGACTTGCCGGAAAGAAGCAGCAGGCCCACCTCGCCAGCAGCCAAAGTGCCTGCCTCGCCTTCAGGCTCGGAGGTGGGGGCCCTTTCTGGGATACTTTGAGCTGTGGAAGGCTGAAGTTCTGTAAAGAGATGCTTTTGTACTACTGAAGTATGTGGTGGGAGATGTGGTTAGTCTTGGAAGAGGGAGGTGAGAGGATACGGAGGGACTAACGGCTTGCGGTGGGGCAAACGAACCTTCAGAAACAGATCTGCTCCACCAAAGGATGCCAGTGTGCTGCTACGCTCAGGGCTACAACTGCCTCTTAGGGAGACGTGGGGGTAAGAGGTGTTCCTTCTTTTCGAGCAGGACCTATCCAGTGTCTCCAGCAGCCCCACTTCAAGCCCCAAGACTAAAATGGCTGCTGTGTCCTCCCTCCAGAAGCCCAGCCAGATCAGCACCGCGCAGCTGCTGAAGAGGCAGGTGCAGAGAACGGACACTGTCCTGACGCACAAGCAGGCACAAGGTAATGCCCTGCAGCTTTCCCACCCTCTTCCCTCTTAGCATCTGGATTTTTGGTCTTTTATCTGTCCTGATGTGTATAGGTTTTTGTCTTCTGAGTCCTGTCTTGAATTCCAAGCTCCCCGTGGCAGCTTTCTCGACAGCTTGGTCCCCCGTCACTGTCATCCGAAGGCAGCAGCCTGTGGAGGGTTGAAATTAGGTTGGAAATGGTGTTTCCGCAGCTTGTGAAGCCTTGCTGCTGTTCAAAGTGGGAAGGATTTTCACTTGCTCTGACTCTTGACTGACCAAATCACCACATAACCGTAGTCTCATTCTTTTTCAAGTGTGAGCCCCTTGACCTGTGTCTCATATCCTTGAAGGCTGCTTGGGAGGGAGACTGAAGGTACTCAGGAGATGATTGAGGCTATTGAATTGTGACTGAAACAGTGGGGCTTGGGTAATTACAGAGTCATCTTGCATCAAATGGCAGTGGAAACCCTGCTCTGAATAAGACACCAGCTTGAGCTCTGGGGTTTTTTTGTCCTGTTAGATGCTGATTAAAAACCTTATGGTGCAGCTCCAGTCTGATTGTGAACGCTGTGAATGTAGGTAATGGTTTTGTTGATGATGATACCTTCTGGCAAATATCAGCGACCACTTGGGGAATAGTTCTCCATCCTCCCTTACCTCCTTATTTCTTTGCTCAAGACAGACCTGAACAGGCTTGTTGTTGTCTCCTGCAACAGTGACTCTCCATATTCTCTAAAGTCCTTCTCTAACTCAGGGGTAGGCTCCAGGGGGAAGTTGAAGCTTGGATTTCCGTTCTCAGGCCACAGACTAAAGAAATCTATTCCTTTGCTGTTGTAGTTGAAGGAGGAAGTTTCTAGACAGCATGCGGGAGGCAGGAGGGAGGGTCTGTGGAGTGGGGTGTGTCGTGGTCGCCTTGTTTTGTCAGGAGCGCTGCTGCAGCGTGGCTTCTGGCCTGCGTTTTGTGGCCATAGCTGTTCAGGGATTTGCTGGCTGATGTCTCCCAGCCGCTCTCAGCTTCTCAGTGCCACTGCTTGGTCAAGCTAGCCGTGCCTCTTGCAGCCAAGCCTGCTCTCGTTCCCTGGGCGCCAGACCTTTTCCCGATGGCTGTGGGGCTGGAGAGGTCTTGTGCTGTTGGGATGTGCTCTCTGTGAAAGCTGGGATGATGCCCCTTCTGGTGTCGGATGTGCTTTGCTGCCATCCAGAGAGGAGGTCGGTGTGTCTCTGTTGTGCACTGTGGCTGGATGAGTCATGGCTGGAGTTCTCTGCCTGCCTGCCTGCTCTGAGGTCTCTGTCTGTGGGTCGCAGTTAGTGTCCCTGGAGTTCCCTGTCCCCCTCCAGAGCCGGGCTGTGATACTGTAATTCTCTCTGATTCATTTCAGCTCAGTTTGCTGCTTTTCTGAAACAAAACATGCTGGTGAGGAAAGCTCTTCCTCCTGGCACCTCTTCATGTCTCTTTGGTGAGTATCTCCTCACTTCTCGCTGTCTCTCTCTGTCTCCCTCTTTCTCTCTGTCTCTGCTACCTTCTTTCTTCGTCTTCCTCTTCCCTTGCATTGGTTTGGGGATGTGGCCCAATTTGTGTCTTTGTCCCCCTGCTTTTTGCTTTCTCATTGCTGTATTTGAAGCTAAAGCAAATGACCCACTTGCTAGCTGAGAGCATTAACTTTTCCTGAGCTCTTCCCCTTTCCCTGCTTAGGTGGGTAAATACTGCTCCTTGAGCCGTGTAGTCTGGCAGCTGGTTTGCTCTTACAGACTAAAACTTTGCGGACAATGCAGTGATTTTTTGTGATCGTGAGTTTAACCCTTTCTTGTGCTGGGCCGGAGAAGGGCATGAGGACACCAGCCTGAGAGACTGTGTGTGTTGGTAGAGTGTCCTGAACACATGGAGCAGCAAAGGGGCTCTCGGTAGGAGCAGAAACAAGGCACTGCCAAGTGATTTGGAAGGGGCGGATACAGACATGTGGGGCAGCGTTTCTTGGCCAGAGAGAGTTAAAGAGCAGAGAGGTCAGGGAGAGGGTTGGCTTTGGGAAGACAGGGGGGTGCGCTAGGAGAGGGATGCTGTCTGGACCAGGAGACATGTGGAAGTGAGCAGTCTTTAGTCCTGTGGTCTCTTGCCTTGGGTGCTGGAGGGCACAGAGAGGTGAACCTCAGCGTGTGCAGTGCTCTGAGGTGTAGGGATCGAGGGGCGAGATCCACAGCGTGTCGAAAGGCATGTTTTGCCATCTCGAATGGCAGCGACTGTGTGGATCTGGGATTAGGAGAGGAAGAAGAGTTAAAATCCAAGGCTTTGGGAGGCTGCGGTATCATCATCACGTGAGCTGTCAGTGTCAGTTCTCGGTTCGGGTGACCCCACGGTGCCGAGAGAGTTGATGTGGGTGAGAACTGCCTCTGCAACACCCCAAATGCCAGTGCTTTTAATTCAATGAGGCAAGCGCTGGATGCAGGGAAGCTGGTGGTATTTTGGCATGCAGTGTAGAGACTCCTAAGATACAGGCCCCCTGCTTGTCCTGAGCACACATGAGATACAGTTCAAACTGCACATATACAACCGTGGTGACAAGCTCCTGAGGCAATTACTGGCCCGAGATGGTTGTTTTAAAGGTTTCTTTCTCCCTTGAGCCTTGTTTTCTGCCCTCGCCTGTGCGATGAGGTTAGCCTGGGAGCACACATGAGGCCCTGCACTTATCCAGAGTCCTTCCACCCAGCGACTGCTGGGAAGAGAAATGACAGTAGATGTTACCCTGCTCGCAGGGAGATGTGGAGCGGCTGGCACCAGCCTGGGCTGCCTTTTGATAAGATTAAAAGCTGATTAAGATCTCTGGGCTCCTTACTGCGTTGGCTTGGCTGCCTGAGCTGCAAGGTAGGAAGCTGGGGTGCGCGCATTAGAAGCGTTCGCTGTTGTTTTGGGAGCGGGGTGCTCCTCCCAAACACGCAGCCAGCCTTTCGTGGCGGGTGTCTTCGAGACCCTGCGTGAGCAGAAGCAGGCTCTGCTCTCGTGCCGTGGGGACACAGAGGGATGTTGGGTCACTGCTCGCCGACGCTTTGCGGGGCACCTAACGCCACTGCCTGTGCATGTGCCGTTTCACTGTCCTGCTTGGCTGGTGGCACTTGGTGGGGGGGCTTCGGTGCTTGCAGTCTGTGCACGCCTGATGAGGTCTCTCTGGATGGTGATTTGGACCACGCATGTTTGCAGGTGGGTGGGAGGCACGGGGGCGTTGAATGAATGTCACAAGTTAATGCGCTCGAGCCGCAAGTCTGGCCATCGGTAGCAGCACAGCAAGCTTGGTGCTTGTCTCAGGGGCCAGAGTGGCCCTGAAACGCTTGGAGTCTCCTGACATTTCGGTATTGGGCTGCAGTCTTTTCCTACACCCACAGTTCAGAGGTACGCAGGTAGTGTGATACGTAGGGAGTGTATACATAACATATACATGTGTACATCTATATCGATTTTATATAATATATTCATATCTAGATATCTATAAATTAGAAGGTATGTACATTTTGGCTTCCAGGCTGTTGAATACACAGCCTAGATGCCCAGGACCATCTGTAAAGGTGGAGTTAGCTGGCTCAACAGTGGTCTGCAGAAGCTCTCCGTGGAGAGGACTCTGTAGCTTTGAGTGAAGGCCTTTCCCCCTTGCTACAGATCACGACAGCACGCGGGCATAGCAGTCGCTGCGTTTCTGAGTGCTGCCAGACTGCAAACACCATAGCAGGAGGCAGATCTGCTCCCTCATTTCGACCCAGTCCACCAGCTTTTGAGGCTGGGGCCGGACAATTGTACACCAGTGGTGGGAGACGTGGAGAATTGATGGGCAGGATGTGGCAGCGTGTGACTGTGTTTTGTTCCTGGACTGCCCAGGGGTGCTTGTCATGGGTCCTCTGTGCTTTTTCGGATAGCCCTGGCCAGCTTGTGCTCTAGGCAGGACTAAACGGATACGACGGGTCACGGCCATGGCAGCAAAACGAGTCGGTGGTGTGGAAGAGCAATCTCGGGTCATGGTTTTTCTCCCCTAGTACCAAGCAGTGTAGAGTATGTGGGGGCTTGGCTTTGCTGCCTCACCTTTTGTGCTCACGGCTTTTTCGCTTAGTGCCTCTAAGAAACCTGCACGCTTCAGTCCAGCTCCTGGAGGGCTGGTTAGGAGCGCTGGAAGGGATGTGCCGAACAACAGGCATGCAAATACCCTTACTGGTGTGTCGGAGGAGCAGGCGGGCTGATGTCTAATCCCAGTATTGGCAGCGTGCTTGCACCGGCTCTGCAAGTCTCTGCGCCCTCATCCCCTCACCTGGAAATTAGGGATGTTGGAGGGGCCTGATGCCGGGATTGATTATGCTGTGCTTTGAAATGAAAAGGGGTTATTTGGAGATGTGGTATCTCTGTAGGCATCCATTTTTCTTCGCTGCAGAGGCAAGACAAACTTTATATGCTGTCCTGCCTTAGCCTATGAGTAGCTTAAGCTAAGTCCTGGCCCTAAGACAGCAACTGAGGGCACACGGAAGTCAGCGTAGGTAGTGAAAAGGAGAAGCGTGGGTTCCTTGTGCATGGGAGATGGGCAAGGCTGGCATGGAGGGAGCTGTGGAAGTGTGCATGGGCATGTGTCCCTTCTCTGCACCTTGGTGTGCACAGTGGAGCAGCACTGACCTCGAGGGATCGGCCATCAGTTTTCAAAAAGCTACTTCTGTGTCCCCTAGTTCCAGTCTCCTCAGAGCACTCGGAAGGGGCTGAGAAAGATGATGTGCGTATGCAGCTGAAGAGGCATCAGACCCCCAGCCCGACCCAGTGCACCAAATCCTCCAAACGAGCCAAAATCAAGGTGACCATTGTCTCTCATGGAGATGCTGCTGGCGTGGGGAACGGAGCACCCCTCACCACCCAGGCAGAAAGTGAGTTGCGATTGCATAGCTGCTTTTTAACCAGAGAGCGGGGACGTGGCAGTGCCCAGACCCACTCCTCTGGGGCACGGTGTGGGGAGGGGAGGGGAGCTGAGCTGTGATTTTTTTTTTTTTTTTTAATTTTTTTTTTTAAATTATTTTTGGAGGAGTTAGCTTCAGAAAACAGACAGAGGCTCAAGATGCGAGTGATTTGGGGATAACCGGGGAAGCGTGGGGGCTGACAGCACGTAGGAGCTTGGCAGGAGCCTCTGTTTTCCATAGCAGTTGGGATTGCACGCTCCAGCATAACGCTCAACCGCAGCCTCGTGTGCTGTGAAGCAAATTTTACACCTTCCTCTGAGGCATCGAGCTGCTGCTGGAAGCAGGATGCCGGTCCTGGCGGACCCCTTGCTCTCCAAGTAGGTCGTGTGCATCTCCGGTCTTGCTGTCTACTTCTGCGACACCTGCACGAAGCTCTCAGCTGGAACGTGCTCCTGCTTTAGGGATTATGGCGATGTTCCTCCCTCTGGAAGACCTTCTTACATTCGGACTTCATGATTCAGCCAAGTGCCCCGTTCTGCTGATCCTCTTTGGGCACGAAGTCGGCACAGTACGCGCTTGATGCACGTGTAAACAAATTCCAGCTCCTCTTCTGCCCTTGTGGCTAGGAAAACCCGGTGTGACACGTGTTGCAGAGGTCCCTGCAGTCCGAGAAGAGGTGATGTGCTCGGTCTTCTTCCCCTTGAGCCTTTGCAGGGGAGGCCAAAAGCTTTGGCTACTGTCACCGTTGTACCTGAAGGATGTTGCCTTGTTGCTGGCAGTGCTGGTGTGTATGTCTTCCTCAAGTCAGAGCGCAGAGCACCGGAGGTACAAAGCAGTCACTCGTTATTAGCATTAGCTTGATGCAGTGCAGGACTGAAAGGTCAGCATCTCCGTTCTGATAGGAAATCAGAGGTTTTCAAAGCTGAGAAATAATTTTGCTCCTTTGGAAGCACCTCTCCGTTAATTTAACAGTTGTTTTGAACTATGTGAAAATGGACTAATAAATATCTTTTTAAGGTTACAGTTTATCTGCTGGCAGCTTTGAAAATCTCTGGTTTCTGGAATCTTTTTTTTAATTTTACAAACTTTACTTCTTTTCACAGAAAGGAAATGAATTGCAGAAGTAAACATGAACCAAAACAAGAATTCCCTCTTACCGTGTGTGAGCAGGAGGAATGCACAAGACAAACGCAGTTGTATCCCAAAACGCCGCAATAAACAAATATTGTGACTCGTCGCATCCCTGTGTATTTTGTAAAATGTCTCAAAAGAATGCTTACAAAATTGCTCACTAGTGACTAGCCAGATCCGAATTAATCGGTTGACGTGGTAGACCTGTGCCATGATGGACTAGGAGGAGGGGATTAGTGGAGATAACGTTTAGGAGAGAGGTTTGCCTTTGGTGGTGAGGGCCTGAGATTTCACTGCTTACAGATTTCGAAGCCGATTCCTTCAATCTTGTCTGTTGTAATGCTTCCACAACTGTTTTTATTCGCAACTCTGCTCTGATACTCCCAATCTCCTTTAGCACGGTGGCTGGAGTATATGTTTATGGCTACGGCGGAGGCTTCCTTGAGAAGATGCTTTGTGAGCAGGATAAGCACGTGGCCCGCAGCGCTGCGTCTGTGGGTAGTTGTGTGAGAGAGCGAATCCCTAAAGATTGTGGAGGAGAGTGAGCGACGTTTCTTCTTTTTCTTTTGCAGTTGTTGCTGGAAAGCCGGTCCCCATGGCTGTCGGCCAGTCTGTGTCAGGCGCAAAGGAGCTGTCAGGACTGCTCACTGCCCCCAAGTGAGTGTGACTTTGTTTTTTATAAGCTGTGGGTCTTTTTTTTTTGACAGGCTGCTGATGGGAAGCACTGCAACAGGGTGATTTCTGCGTGTGCAGCTTTCTGGTATCTTGCTTATGACTGGAATTATCTGAAGTGCAGGAGACTCTTGGACTCCTGAAAACTATTGTCAACCCGCAGTTGAGTCTGAGAATGCCAGAAATGGGCAAAAGTAGAAAGTGGTATGGCTGTTGGGCTATATTTCTATATAGCTTCCCAGATCCAGGTTTGCTTATCTCCTGTCTTTTGAATGACTGTGGTGTCTTTGCCAGAAATTCGGCGTTGTCTTTAATCCTTCCCTTTATTCCCTCTGACAGTCGAGCGTTTTTTTGTCCAAAGATAGGGGAAAGAAGCCTCAATATTGGCTCAGGAAATTCATTAACTGGCCACAGAGATTTCTGTTGGGGAATCAATCTGATGTTGACATCTCGTATCACTGTTTTCCCTTTTAATTCAAACCAAGCTTTGGAGAGCCAGACTGTGACTGATCTGGGAGGGGAGAGGAAGAAGAGGTGTTTTAGAAAGTAGGTTTTAAATGGGAAATGTGTCACTGCAAGGTAGATTGCTTTTGTGTAGGGTGAGGCAGCCCTTGCAGCACTTAGATAGGCGCACACGTGGTAACAAGCTCGCTTCCGATTTAGAATTACACGGATTTTGCCATAGGTGTTCCTTGTTCTAGCTGCCGCGGTGGGCACAGGGAAACTTCTCTTGCTCTGGGTTTTTGTAGCTCATCAACTCCCTGCCTTACGCTTCCACGAGTCCTGCTTGGTTGTGTTGGCCAGCGACAGCTCGCTGTCGAAGCCTTCTCATTGCCCCGTGCAGTTTACTGCTAACCAGAGTCTTTCTCTTCTGCTGGCTTTGTAGGCTGAGTTCGGCAGCAGAAACCTCCTCCGCAAGTCCTGCTCCCTCTGCCGTGATCCCCAGCAGCACAGCACCCAGTGCTTTCCATGCCCTGCAGAGCAGGCTGGTGGCCAGCAGCACCCACTGCATGCAGGCCCAGCCAGCCAGTACCCTCCAAGGTACCTGCCTCTCTCCATGTCTCTGTTGTGAATGTAAAAGGTAAACGAGGTTTAAAATCATTGGGTGGATCCTCTTTCTTGCATTCCCTGGTTGCTTTGGGTTTGGCTGAGGCAGCATTTGTAGTGCTTTGCTTTTGCAGAGCCTACAGAGATCCAGTGGGATGCTACAAAGTGAGGCTGAAGGTGCAGTAGGTGAGCTGTTAATTGTGTCATTTGTATATAATGAAGCCTTGACATACCAAACCCGACCTTCTTCTGCCTCCTGGGTTTCACAGCTAACCTCATTTGTAGCTGCAGCAATGAAACGTGTTGGACTCTTTGTGTAGAGCGACTAGGAGGATCCCTGCTGACCTCGATGCCAGGCTGCTTGGGACACTGCTCTTTAAAGAACAGTTTTGCAGACACCTGCTGTATGACAGACCTGGAATTTCATGGTGGTGAATTCTCTAAGCCTGATTTCTTTATTCTTTACTTTTCTTTTTTTTTAGGAGCAGCATCTGCCAGCAGCCTGCTGCAAGGGCTGAGCTTCAGCCTGCAGGACATCGGGACCAAGTCCTCAGCCCTCCCTGCCAGCGTGGCTGCTGCTGGGCCGCCCGTGCAGGTATGCAGCCTGCAAACATCAGAGATCCCTCTCTGGAGGGAAGCTGTATGGAGGATGAAGCAGTAGGAGTTGGAGGAAACCTAGACAGGCCCTGTTTGCTCCAGGACCAGAAGAGATGAGGGATGCTGGGTGCGAACTGCAGCTGAAGTGATGCGTCCAAGCCTTGGCAGTGTGCCGGGTGCCGAGGGTTCCTGTAGGTGGCATGAGGTCTGGGAAGTGGGGCTGTGGGAAGTTGTTTCTAGGCGGCCACCTAGAAAATGCTGGGAAAAAGTTAGAGAATGGACAGAGGGGAGGATCAGCAATCTTTCTCCTTCTTGTTCTTTTGGGAAAACGCACACTTGTGACCTCTCAGGCAACACTCCCCATCCCCGCAGTCTGAGGCGACCTCTTTCAGGACGGGTCACTTCATTAGAAGCGGAGGCACGGTTTCTCCCAGTCATGCTTTCAAGTTGAAATGAGTATTTGCAGACTGGAAGGGACAAGTTTACTTGCTTTTAGACCTGCGTGGTCACCAGAATGAAGTGTGGAAACGCTGACCTCTGATGGCCCCTAGCCTCTGCATGGGGGAGAGGCTGTGCCATCCCCTTTACTTCCAGGTACTCAGTGCTTCTGCTTCTCCTTCCAGAGCTCAGCTGTGAAGACGCCCGCACCTATCCAGAACCTGAGTGCCATAACCACAGGCACCGGCACAATTGTGCGCACCATCCCGGTTGCCACCTCTTTGTCTCTGGGAGCTTCAGCAAGCGGGAAGCCCACGGCCATTCACCAGCTGCTGACAAATGGGGGACTGGCAAAGCTGGCCAGCAGTCTCCCTGGCTTGGCTCAGATCTCCAACCAGGCAGCAGGTGAGGGAGAAGGGGGACAGGCGTGCGATACAGGCACCCGTATTGCAGGTATACAGCACCGTTATGCTGAGACCGGCATTTCCAAAGCTTGTTTTGCCTTTGAGACGTACCTGTGGGTGGCTGCGTGTGCTAGTAATTCCTGAGCAGCTGCCTCTAATGGGAAGAGGCTTCAGATGCATCCCCTGGTTAGTGAACGTGGCCTCTGCAATCCCTGTGTCTCTGGGACGTCTTGCTCATGTGTTTTCTAGGCTTGAAGGCCCCGACAACCATTACTGTGACGCTGCGTGGGCAGCCCAGCCGCATGACCACGCTTAGCCAGGCTGCGATGGGGACTGTCCAGCCCCAGCTCGAGGAACAGCCGATGCAGACACAGGCACCTCAGGTAATTTTTGGCATCTTCTCCGTAGAGAAAGCGTCTGCTGATGCTCTTCTAAGCTTTTTCTGACCATCGTAGTCAAGGGCAGACAGAGCCGTCGTGGGGAACGTGTTCTTCGTCACAGTCTCTTGGGTGTGATGAGCTTTGTTGCTCTGCCGAGGCCGCACGGAAAGGGGCATCACAAGGCGGACGTTAAGAAGACCAGGGTCATCTTCGTGTCTGTTAGTGGCAGGGTCGATTCTGCTCGATGTCACACTAGTACTGCACCGACGGAATCTCAGGCTAGACTTTGAAAGCTGATGTCAGCATGGGAATTGTTACTGAAGCTCCAGGTTTTCTTGGCAGTAACAGGTTTTGGTGGGAGGAGGAAAGCTGCTTGTCGAGTGTCTATCCCCTGCCTCTTCAGGCAGGAGAGTGGGTTGACTGTGCTGTCTGGAGCCGTATTCCTCTTGAAAACGCTGCTTCCGATTAATTAGGTGCCCTGATGGGCTGGGCTCTGTGGATGTTTGGGATACTGTACTGCTTCCTTCTGCAGGTCCCCAACTCCTGCTCTTTCTCACTGCCATGCTGTTGAAACCGATTTATGAAATGCTGACTATGTGCTCCAAGGTTCTGTCTGTTCAATACAGATCTCCTTTTGGAGGTGGATCACTGACAGTAGGAAAAGCTCTTACTGTTCAGTTCAGACTCTAAATGGATGCCAGGTACTATCTCAAGGATCCTGGCTGCCTTCCTGCTTCCTAGGTTAAGTCTTGGTGCAGCTGAGAAGAAAGCACAAGGTGCCTAGTCAGAGGGGTTGTTTGCTGTTGTGAATGTAGTGGTCTGGGGTACTGTAATGTGGCCCTCTCAACCCAAATCCTGGAGGAAGCAAAAGGGATAAATTTGCTGCAGGTGTATCCGAGGGCTCCATCCTAAATCGCTGTCAGTTTTGAGCTGGGTCCGTAAATGTGAGGGCGGAAAGGTTGATTCTGACTCCCTGCACGGGATGTTTGGTCGGCAGCGGCTGTGATGTGCTATCAGCAAGGTTGACCTAAGCTCAGATGGCTTCCCCATGGTCCCGGCTCTGGTACTGTACAGCACTCGGGTCTCTTCTTGTAGAAGCTTTCCTGGACATGGCGATGTAGGAGAAAACAGGCAGCCCAGGACTGCGATCTGCCTTATGGGACTAAAGGGGGCATTGTAAGGAAAAGGGCTGCAGGTTGCCTGAGTATATACTGAGGGGTATAACTGACTGTCCAACAGATGCTGAGTGTAATGATTTGAGGCAGGCATTTGCAGGGAGAAAGTAGTTCAAAGAGCGACAAGTTCCCAGAATGATAAACGCTGCAGCTTGGGCAGTTGGATGAGTAAGGAGCATCCGGTGGGGATCAAGCTCCAGTTCCCAATGGGGATTAACAAGTTGGCACTGAAGGCTGAGGATGCCAGTATCGCTCCAGACTGACAGAGTTTGGGTTTTTTTCTTTTTTCCCCTGCACGTCATTTTCCTGCTTTTGATAGCACTAATGCAGGTCCTGGGCAGGTAAGCTGATGTAGGAGAGGCAGAGCAATCTTTGCTTTGTAGATGAAGCTCTGTAGTTTTGGTCCCTGTTGCTGGCGTAGCTCAAGTTGTGGGCGGCCTTGTGGAAGCAGGGAGAGTGCTTCTACTCCTTGCTGCTGTCTGCAGAGGTTTGAGGTTACCTGAAGCCCCGAGATATATTTAGGGCGGCATTATCTTAAGGGTGAAGCCTTTGGATGGAAGTTGGGTAAGTATTAACAGCAGCAGCCATAAATCGTTAATTTGTCCTGTGCTGCTTTAGAGCTGGCATCGTACCCACCATTGCCAGTAGTTTCCACGCAGAGTCCTTGTTTGCTGCTGGTTAAAGCTCAGATTCGGGGTCATCCGCGTCCTCCCTCCCTTGACTTTTCTTTGTTTCTTTCAGTGACTTTGCTAGCGCAACAGAGCCTGTGAGCGTTGGCAGAGCTGACCTTAAAGCTGGCTAAAGTAGAGCTTGGAAACACAGAGCTAGTGACGCTCAGTGCAGATCCCACCTAAGCAGTGGGTGAATTGCTTTCATAGGTCTGAAACTCTTCATCCATGTTGGAGGCAGTTTTTGTGCTCTTCAAAGGCCGTTTAATAAACCGTCAGAACTGGCATGCTTTCATTTACGTCTTTTGTTACTTTCGAGAGACCCTAAATATCAGAACGGTGGCTCTGCAGCGTAATGAGACTTGGTACAGATCGACTCCAGGGTTAATGGGTTCATGTACGGGTTAATGTTTTGGGGTGGTGGCACTTGGAACTGGATATTGGATTGCATGCCGTGACTTCTACCTACAATGCTGAGCTTGTATGTTCAAGGTAGGGCTTAATTGTGTGGCCGGCTGCGAGAGTTGCTTCAAAAGCAAACTGAAAGCTGGCTTTTACAGGAAATGGAATGAGCTGTATGTTTTTGTAACTAATTATAGCCCTTGACATCAGCTGCTGTGTACCTTCAGCGCATAGGATTATGTAATCTAACCCGGCTTCCTGTAAAAGAGCAAATTTACAGAAGGCTTTGGGGGATAACGCCTAGGGCTTAAACTCTTGTGTTTTCAGCAGTAGCCAAAGCTGTTGTCGGTTGGGTTCCCTTTGAAATTCCAGCTGACGGCTCCACTGTGCCTGTGCAGGAAGCGTAAAGCCCACGCATCAGCTGTGTGCTGTGATTTTTAAACTCTGGGGGCTGGGGCGATGCCTGTAGCAGCTGAGATGCAGTTTGAGTGGGTAACTCTTTTCCTTCCCCCGTGGGCATTAAATGGGAGACGGAAGATTGAGGAATCTCCCTGGGGAGTTTGGTGCAAATGCTTTCTGTGAGTAGCAGATTAAGAAGAAGCAAGAGTGTTTGGGTGGCTTTGAAGTGAAAATACAAACAGGCTTCAGCTTCTCTTTTCAAGAAGCTGCTCCATGGTGGTTTGAACGTGGCTTTTTGTATGGGTTCCCCCCTGCAGTGTGGTAATATCCTGATAGTAGCTCCGTAAAGCATGGAGTGATGCTGATGCTGGATCACACTTTTGTTTTCTGCTTAGCGGCGTGAAGATTTACGCAGCAATGACCAGAGCTGCAGGCTGAGGTCGTGGTTTGAGCTTTGGGCAAGGGTCTCCTTGAGGAGATGGCATGAGGAGAGCTCTGACTCCAGCCCCTGCCGCTGCCCAGAGCTGGCTGCTGGTGGTGGATGGGCTGTAAGCAGGTAGTAAACACCTTTCTTTTCCTCAAGTCTGACCCTTTCGACTCCCAGGGGCAGAAACATTAGTTATAGCGAACGGAGCACCGTTAAATTGCTGCACAAGGCATGGAAAAGCAGGCTGTAACCTGCATGGGCATCAGGTAGGGGGGGTCTCAGACTTGAGCTTGTCAGTGGTGGAGGAAAGCGAGCAAGTTGGCTCAGAGAAGTCTGACTGAAGAGGTGGGTATCTGCTTTTATAGCTGGAAAAGCTGCCGTGGAACTTGAATTATGTCAGCTCAGAGCTGTGAGGGCTCCTAGGGAGAGCACAGGAACGCATGCAGTTGACTCTCTCCAGTATCAGACTGCAGATGCACCTGGACAGAGTTCAGGCAAGTGAAGCAGACCCAGAGGCGTTTGAAGAACCCCTTGAATGGGGGAGTTTCCACGTATTTCGCTGAAGCTTGTCGGTGCTCTCCAGGGTGTGCTGCTATCTGCCTTAGAGTACAAATCCAAACTCCCCAACTGACCCAGTATTTAATGTTTGGTGGACGCTGGCGCTGTGTAACCAGCTGGTTCTTGTCAGAGGGGCTTGTACGTCTTTGTCAAGCAAGAGGGAAGCTCTTCCGATGTAGAGGATGGTGTGCGCTGTTCCAGTTTTTGCTGGGCTTTTTCACTGATGCTGCTGGTAACAGCGCATCATTCTTGCAAGTGTGTCTGCACGATGTGGGAATCATTCCTGAGCTCCTGGCTCTTGCTTTACTATTGCTGCAGAGGAAATGAGACCAGAACTGATTTCTCTGACAGCCAGAGATGGGGATAGAGCCATCCCATTCTGCTGCAGAAAACGGCGACGAGTTTATGCCAGTCTCAGCCCAAGCACCGACAGTGGTGTTGGTGCTGCAAATGACGCCATCGTGCTTTTAAAATACAGATCTGTGGATTTTTCTCTCGGTACACATTTTTCCTTGAGCTTGGTAATGACCGGTCAGAGCGAGGGTAAGGCTAGAAGAACCAGGGAGAGGGTGTGCTCTGGTTTTTTGGTTTTTTAGGTGAGGGCTTGCGCAGGTCCTGAGGAGTGGTTGCAGCCCCCCACAGATGGTGCATCGTCGGCAGTGGGGCATTTCCAGTAGCTCTCCGTTACTTTAACCCTTCCAGGCTCCAGACGGTGCTCTTGGGAACCTGGCCACCCCAGCTACCAGTGCCGCCTCTCCTGGCAAGCTGCTGTCTCAGATGGATCTCAGCAAAGCCCAGGCTGGCGCAGAGATGGCTCCTGCTGACCCCGCGGCACACCTGACCTCCGCCGCGGCAGCACCCGTAGGTGAGGCGCATGGCAGTCGTGGGGCGCGGGCAGCCGGCCTGGGGACCAGAGCGGAGGCCGGATTGGAGCCATGCCGCCGGATGACATGTGTGGAGTCACTCCAGGGAATAGCTGCCTGAATGCTGCTTATTTTTAAGCCCCTTGACTTTTTTTCCCCACCCACCCCCCACCCCCCCTTTAAGTTAGGTTCCCCATGGTTTCTCTGCCCGAGGAGTCGTGGCTCAGCGCAGCCATTTTTGAGCGGCTGGTGAAGAGCAGGGCGTTAAACTTGAGTCCAAACACAGAAGGGGTTATCTGCAGTTTGTGTTTAGGACCCCCGTCGCGTGCTCGTAGCACTAAGCACTCTCCCTGCTGCCCATGTTTGTTTACCTTGCCTGGGGAGAGCAGACCCATCCAATTACAGCTAAATAAATATTGTAGGGCCACTACCCAGCCAGTAGCCTCAGACTTGGAAAAAAAAATAAAATCTACACAAAGCGGTGATGCGGTCCATTGTATCCTCAAAGGCTTCTGTTCCAAAGAGCCTGTTGCCAGCCAAGCCAGTGTTTTCGTTTCCCTCGGTCCGGCCGATTTCTAAGCAAGTGGCAGGGTGAGCAGGTAGTTAGCACTCAGGCCAAATCTGGCGGATGAGGTTCAGTGGGGCTGTGCCAGTTTCCCGAAGGGCAAAGGAGGCAGCTCTGCAGCATGCGTGGTTTATCTTGCAGGTGTTAAACCCAGCTAACTGACCCCTGCAGACCCTGAAACTCTGCTCGTCTCCTCCGGATTTAACCGGGAGGTACAGGAGCACTGGGCTTAAGTAGTCTTCTCTGTGTTTTGTTCGTTTTGTTATTTGTTGTAGCTAGTGGCTGAAGTTAGATCTGTGGAGAACTTCATCTGCTTTCACTGGTCGGTTTTGCGTCCAGCAGGGAGGACCAGTCTGTAGGAAAGCTGTTGGAGCAGCAGGGTGAAGTGGGACGTTAGCACAAAAAACTTCCCAGGCTTTTTGGTTTGTGGAGCAGTCGTTGCCAATGTCTAACAGCATCACCGCCTGTCTCTACTGCTTCCCCAGCCTGTGTAGGAGTGGCTGGAGTTGCCTGTTCGTGCCACGCTCCTGCCCTTCCAGCCTCCCCCATTCCCCCCAGGATGGTGGGGTCGGTGGTCCCATCCTGGTTAGGCGGTCAGTTGTCAGCCTTTGCTCCGTGCCCTCCCTGCTCAAGGCACTTCATTTTAGAGAGGTCCACGCTGTGCCGGTGGTGGTCGTGGCATGCTGTCACCGCCGAGGAGTGTGAGGGACACTGCGGTGCATCTTTGATGCCACTGTATCGGAGAGACACAGTGCTGTGTGCCAGGTGACCCAGCATGGCTGGGCGTGCTGTGTTCTGCTCCCTGGTGCGGACTCCTGAGGGATGGAGCAAGTCAGCCTTGGGCAACTGCAGGGGCAAACTATGGGCTGCTCCAGGTTGGGGTTTTCTGCCCAGTGTTGTCTTTAACTGGCAGTGGGTCTCCAGGCTTTTTCCCGTCCCTTGAGTGTGTCTAAACCCAGTGATTTGATTTCAGTGAAGTCTCTCTCCCTTCTGTTGCTCTCTGGGCTGTGGCTGCCATCGATGCAGCTGGGGAGCTGACTCGGACAGGGTAACCACCATGATACAACCTCTGCCGCTGCCTTAGAGCACAGAGGGCTTCATTTCACAAAGCCTGAAGCCTTTTAGCCATCTCCTGGGGTGGAGTGTGATGAGGGTCTGAGCACCCCCAGTGCTGCTGGTGGGATGGAGCTGGAGATGCCAGGAGATGAGCAAGAGCTTGCCTTGAGCTGGGCTGCCGAGAGCAACGTGAGCTTGGTGTGGTCTGTGACAGCTTGACGGTAGGATGGGGCGAGATGGAGCCTGCTTGCCTGAGGAAGAACTATAGCGTCCTGTCCCAATGGGATGGGACTTTTTTTTGGGAGAAGATCAGACACTGAAGGAAGAGAGGGGTTTCCTTGGGGCATCTGAGGGGTCTAGGAATGGTGCTGATGGTGCCTGTTTGGCTGTTGTGGTTTCCTTGCCCAGGCTGTGACAGCGCCGGGGTTTGTTTTGGCTTCCCGCTCTGGGGAGCGGACAGGGCCAGGTTCTTTCCATTCACTCGGAAAGCCTGCGACTCCGCCACTGCAGCTGGGGGCTGCAGCCGAGGGTGGGCACCACGTCCCCACAGCCACTGACCGTGCTCTCCCCTTCTCCACAGTGACTCTCCCCTTCTCCGCAGTGACCACCACCAGCCCCATGAAGACGCTTTACGTCATGTCGGACGCCAAGCTGTCTGCACTTACCAAGTCTGTGATGGGTGAGGCTACCTCCATCCCCCTCAAACTGCCAGGCATCCAGCCTTCCTCCTCTTCCTCCTCCTCATCTGCCAGCTCTCCCACTGGTGCTGTCACCTTTGCCACCTCCCCCCTGGCCAGTGCCCCCAGCCCTCCCGGCAGCCTGGTACACTCAAAGGTTGGACCTGTCCTGCAAACCGCTTCCAAGACTGTCATCCTGACCTCCACGCTGGCCACGGTGAAGGGAGATGGACCCCTGGGACACATCGGGGAGAAGGTCAGCCTGACCAAGAGCGCCGCGGCCCTTGGCCATGCTCTGGGGGCAGTGGAGACCCTGGGGAGGGTTCCCTCTGTGGTGGACGACGGGAGCACCATCATCCACACCAGAGAGGCTCTGGCCAACAGACACTTGCTGCCCCAGGGTGTGCTGCCAGGAGGGGCCGGCACCACGCTCATAACACTGGGCAGCAGCCTGGCCAGCTCTTCCATCATCGCCACGGCGGGGCCCACGCTCAGCCAGAAGCCGTAGGGACACCCAAGACCCCTCGGCCGCGACCGGGCGTTTCAGGAAGACTGAGCTTGGCTGCGTGGTGGGAGAGGAACAACCCTGTGGGCATGGGGGGGCTGGTTCAGGCCGGAGCAAACCCGGGGGATGTTTTTCTGGTTTTGTTGCCGTTTAATAAAACTTTTTTTTTTTGTTCTTTACTGACTTCATTGCGCATGTCCCTTCCAAAAGCAGCTTTGCTTGCAGCCCAGCCCTCGACCGCTTTTGTCGAGGGCCAATTTCTCTCGCTGCAAAGGCGTGCAGGGACAAAGCAGCCTTGTGCAGGCAGGGAAGGATTCATGCTCTGGGTCCCAGGAGCGGGCTGGGCAGCTCCTCCTGCCTGTGCCATCTGCCGGTGCATTCCTCCTCGGGGTAGAAGTTTCACCTGATTCCTGCTACTATTTGGGCATATTTATACATGCTGAAAAAGGCTCAACCTTAACCTGCCCTGAGCCTTGACTTAACCTTTAGTTGTGTTTGCATCGGCAAGCAGGGGTAGCGTCAGGCACCAGGGCAGCTTGTGTTTGAAATGAGGGAAGCAGCAGAAGGGGTGACACAAAGGGGCTGAGCCACAAAACAGGGGCCGAGATGAAGCACTGAGGCCGAGTTCGGCACTGTCGAGGGTGGTTTGCCAAGGCTCAGGACAAGTGTTTCCCCACCCTGGCGCTGTCACTGGGCTCTGGGGCTTGCTTTCACAGGACAGAGCTTGGGGCTGTGATTTGGTGGGTCTTTTTGTGGTTATCGGGGATAATGCCGACGCTCTGTACATCTCCATCCCGTGCCGCGGCTCTGCTGAGCCCTTGACCCTCACTTCCCCGGAGGGACGCAGGGCGCGGTGCAATGTTTGCCAGCGGAGATGCTTTCGGGGAGCGTGATTCTTGGCAGATGGAGACTTACAGTGCTGGGGCAGCCCCGTGTTCCCGCCGAGGGCAGGCACGTTTCGGAAATCTCCGCTCACTTCCTCATCCTGCCGGCTCGTGAGAAGATCCTGTTTTTAGCTCGGCTTGGCCAGGACAGGACGCACCACGGCAGAAGCAGGGCGTTTGTTACAGGGAGCCCAAAACCAGCAGAGAATAACAGTTTTCCCCTTTGAAGGCTGTATTTGGTCGTCGTAAGAAGAGGGAGATGCTGTGAATCCCTTCCCTCGCCTCCTGGGCTATACACATGCTGCTCCAGATGCTGTCCGGCTTTTTTGGGGACTGTCCTGCTTTGCCCTTCATGGCCTCTCGCATGCTGGACTTCATGCCGGCACGATGGTGAGTAGCAGTCTTGAGGGTGCTGAGCTTTGCCAGCACCTCTCCAAACCCTGCTGAGTCTGGGTTTTTCTTCCCTTTTCCCTGGGGTTTTTCTGGAGGAAAAAAAAAAAAGGCAACATTTTACTTTGCCAGCAATCCGGGTTCAGCCCAGGCAAAGTTTCCTACACAGAAGGTCATGGGTGCGGGATGACCTTGAATCCCAAGGCTGAGCTAGCCCCTGGCATGGGAGGTTTGCCGATGGGATGCCACTAAATGTGGCACCTTCTCCCTGAGCTGACAGCGACGGGAAAACAGCTGGGACTTAGGCTCAGCTCTAGCATCCGCAGCACCCACGGACACAAGCGTGTCTGGTGAAAACAAGGGTCTGCTGTCGACCTCTGGTGTTTTTCAGCAGCTCAACTTTCTTTTCCAGGCTTGAGGTCACAATTTCTCCGCCACAGTAACATTAATAAGGCTGAGACACCCTTGGGGATGTGGCACCTCCGGTGCACTTGCTCCCAGATGTGAAGGCAGCTTTTCGCGTGAAGGCTTGAGCTCCTTGGCCATGTCCTTGCTCCCAAAACGGTGTGAATGGTAGGTGTTTGGGCAGTGAAGCTCCTGGGGTGGAGTCGGGGTGGTCTGCAAGCGCATGTAATGCATTTCCGACGCCCAGGCTGGAAGATCCAGGAGTGGCTGCATCTGTGACGCTGCTCTTCTCAAAAAGTCTAATGCTCTAAGCATCATGGAGTGACCAGAGCTGCCTGGGACTAATTCTCCTTTTCCAATTTCGATCCCAAAGTTTTTCCTTTCGGTGGATACAGCAGAAGTGGTCCTTAAAAGCTGACTTACTGCTCCTGCTCCACCTGAAGCCGTAACCCTCTCTGGGAACGAGCAAGTGCCACCGTCCCTCTGCCCCTTCTGCTTTGATGGCTCGTGGCGAGGCACCCAGGACAGCGGTGAGTGGATGCATGTGTGGGGAGCAGCCAGCATGAGCAAAGCGAGTCCTGCAGCTCCGACAAAGTGTTTAGGCCGTTTGCAACAGCCCAACGGGAGCTCCCGGAGGCAAAAAAGCACCCGGAGGTACTGCTGGCCTGGTTCGCACTTGGACGCGTGGCTGCTCCACGGAACGGCTGGGATTCCCCCCAAACTGATGCAGAAAAGCACCTCCTTCTCCATGGGATGGGGGCGGCCCCAGAGGTAGGTCTCGGCCCATCCCCACAGCACCGCGAAATGCCTTTGGGGCTCCGTGCTAAGGGTGAGGATCCCCCCAAACCCTACCCCGATCCCAGAAATCAAAGACACCCCAAACAGCACCAGCTCAGGACCATCCAGCCAGTTTTATTTCGGGTGCTGCCCCTGCAACCGCCTCGGCCGCTGTGGCTGTTCGAGGTGTGGAGCAGCAGCGAGCAGAGTGGCTGGAGTGCTTTGCGGGCAGAAACCCAACGCAGCAGCCACTCGCCGCAGTCCCAAACCCCTAAAAAACTGCTGGAGCCCCGGATGGAGGCAACGGAATTAAAAACCAAAATTGCATCAGGTGGTGTGAGCCAGCCGGGGCTCTGGACCAGGGAGTCGCCAAGCGTCCCGGCCACGGCGGGGTGGGAATAACCGTTGCCCGGCTCAGCCTCCTCGCCATATCATGCGAAATCGCGCCGGGGCACGGCCTCTTTAGCAAAATAGAAACCTCTGCAACTCATTTTGCTCCCTTTTTTTTTATGTGTGTATGTATATATATATAATATATATATATATATAACCTTGTGATATTGGTAGTTAAGTCACTGGCATAAGGATGTCAGATACAAACAGCTCTAAGATCAAGAGTAAAAATGACACGGTCCAGATTGTCTCCTCTTAGTCCCCTTGCCGCAGGCTCTGAAGCGCTGACCGGCTCCGGCACGCGTCTCGCTTCCCGGCTCAGCTGCCACGGCATCCTGGCCTGCTCCCTTCTCCGCAGGGAATGAGGCCGATCCGGAGCGGGATGGAAGCGCTACAGCTTGGCGTGGCGGTGAAAGGCCTGCGCGTGCGGGGAGGCATAGGTGGGTTGGCTGTGCCACGTTGCCGCCGGGTAGAGCCGGTGCTGCAGCGAGCTCTCGTAGGATGCCGGGTAGTGGCCGGGGCCGGTCGCCAGCGGCCGGCACAGGTCGGAGGGCTGCGTGGAGGCGGCTACCAAAGGGCTGGGGAAAGCGGGGATGATGAAGGGGTTGACGGAGAGAGAGGGTGCCGCCGGCACCCCTTGGGTTTTGAGGTGCTCCAGCGGGTTGCCAAAGCTCACTGGGAAACGCAGCATCGCTCCCTTGTAAACGTCCGGGGCTTGCGGCAGCGGCGTGGCGTAGCCGGGGCTGGCCACTACCGCCTTGGGTTTGGCCAGCCCGTGCTGGCCCCCGGGCGAGCCGGCGCCCGGGTCCCTGCCATCGCTCTCCTTCATGAAGGGAGAGATGGCACGTAACTTTGCGGTGGGGCCGAAAGCCGTCTCCTCCTCCCGACCGCGCTTGCCCCTCGGCGCACTGGGGGAGAAGCCAGCCCCGGGGGGCACCCAACAGGCTTTGACGGCGGCACAGGCGGCCGCTCGCCGGTTCTCCCCGCTCCACGGCTGCCCTCCTTTGCTCCGCAGGTCTTGGGGCTGCTCCGGCTCCTCGGGTCGCGATGGGAAGGTGGAAGGCGGCTCCAAAAACTCTTTCAAGCTGGAGAAATACCCCCAGAGGGGATGGCAGCTGACGGGCTTCAGCACCTCGTTGCGGTAGGCGTGGAAGCAGCCGGTGAAGACGGTGGGTGCTGGACACCCATCCTCGGCCCGCGGGCAGGGCTGGCTGTCTCTCTCTCCGGGGGACGCGCTGGGGACGGGTCCCACCTCGCTCCCGACGCTCGGAGCTGTATCCTGAGCTCCCGATGGCTCTGGGCTCCTCTGCTCATCCAGGTGGGGGCCGGTGGCCAGCCGGGGGGGCTCGGGGCTGGGGCCCGGGCCAGCGTCGTTCGCCGACCGCCGGCCCTCGGGGCAGTGGCGTTTGTGGCAGTGCAAGGACTCTGCCTTGCTCACCTGGGCCAGCAGCTTCTTCTTGGCCAGCGGAGACATGATGGGGTGGTTGCCTTTGGAGTAGAAGCTGGAGAAAAGGCGCTTGTAGGTTTCAGTGTGGGTCCTGCAGGTGCTGGGGCATCCCCCCGAGGGGCTCGGGGTCGGGACCCCTGGACTGGAGCATCCCTCCACCGCCCGGCCCCGCTCCGGCGTGTCCCTCGCCTCCTCTGTGCCGGTTGCTCCCTCCGGCTTCGCCTTATCCGGAGGCATCTGCGAGCAAAGGGGATTCGGGGTGTGGGTGCCGGGCTCTGCCACATCCCTGTGCCGGGGTCCCGGCTCCCCTCCCCGGCCCCCTCCCCATCTCCGGCTGCCCTCAAGCCCTCCGCTCTCCTATTTCCCCAGCCAGCCGCATCCCTCTTGGCTCTTCCCCTGCCGCCCCAATGGATTCCCCCCGGCGAGGGACAGACCCGGGGGTCGGTGCAGGGTTCCGGGGCTGCTCCCAAACTGGAGCCGCATCAGCCGGGGACTTTGGGGGGAGGTCGGGGGGGCCGCGCACCTGCTCCCGGCCCTTCTCCTTCTTGGCCCTCTTGCTCTTCTCGCCCGTCTCGGTGCCCTTGGAGACCTTGTACTGCTTGCGGGGCTTGCTGGGGGGCAGAGGCTTGTCGTCCTCCCCCTTGAGATGCCGCACGTACGGGAGGACCAGCCT
>JANZLQ010000052.1:19044417-19074227 GCA_026212715.1 Elanus axillaris
GGGGGGGTGGCGGGGGAGGTTGTAACACTGACACCATTAGTGCTGCAAGACAATATTCTTAATGCAAACCCATCTAATAGGGATTCCGCTCCCTGGAGAGTTATTGCTGTGGCACAGTTGGGGCATGGATGCCAATCACATTTTTGGAGACGCACATCTTGGCAAAGGGTGGCAGGACAGGCTTTGGGGGGTGTTTTGAATTACGCGTGATTTTTGTCTTCTTCTGTGAAGGCTGTGAGATACCAGAAGTGTCACCCAAGGAGGCCTGCTCCTCTTTGGGGTATGGATTACTAAATTCCTCAATTTAAATGCAAATTCGCAGCCGTTTGATTATGCCATGCATCAGAGAAGCTTTTGGATGGTGAACAGCTTGTAATAATCAGCTACGCATCCCTCAATACAGATATTATCTGCTGTTGCGATATCACGGCTGCATGCCTCTGCAGAAAGCAGAGTGTTCAGAACGACCCTCCTTTCCCCTCTTTCTTCTTTTGCCTCTGTTGAAAATTGCTCTCATTATCTCCCTGAAACCTTTTTAATCAACCTGGACGGCACAATCTGCTTTGCAATAACAAGAATAATGTTTTTGGAGGTTGCTTTGCATGGTAATGCTCTTCTGAGCCTGAAATGCTGCTGTTCAGAATGACTGCGGCTTCAGGAAGGGCTTGTATTTCTTCTTGACATCGTGGTCTTCTGTAACCAGAATATTCTTGTTGTGAGGCTTATAATTGCCTGACTTACAACTTCCTTACTACAGGAAAAGGGGAGAGCAGGATCGGTGTGGCACAGGAGTGGGTGCATTAGCTGTGGCACAGCCCACAGGAAGCTCATCCCGATTGGGATCTCCGTCCTGGGATATCTTCCAGGATGAAGCCTTGATCTTGTGTAGTGAGAGCACAGGTCACATCGGGATTTCCTAGACCCTTCTGTGACACACTTCCCTGCCCATCAAATTGCTCAAATTAATAATATTTGACTTTTAATCAAGCCCATTACAGTCGTTGCCACACTTGAGCATCCTATTTAAGCAGTCGTCACTTTCACCCACTCCCTTTCCTTTCCTTAGGAGCTTCTCAGGTATTTGCATCTTGCCGATGCAAAGGGAAGTCCTGTTGAGGTGGTTACTTGCATCAAGAATATGAAAACAGCAGTTAATGCTCATTTCACGCTTGCAACTGGATTGGGTTGATTTTTGAATCGCCGTTGCGGGTTCTCAAATCGTTCATTAGCAACTGCTTGATTAATTTAGTTCAGTAATAAAAAATAATTGCTCATCTAAACAACCAGGTGACGGTGAAGCGTTGTCTGTAGTTCTCCACCGAGTATCTGTTTGTGTTGGGGAAACCAAAATCTGCTGCAGTCTGCACAGAAATTGAAGTGGGGAGCTCATGAAGCTGAATAAGAACATGAAGAATCCACTTTCCTCTGTATGTTTTAAACTCAAGTTGTTTCTCTTTAAGCTCTAACTTTGTCATAATGATCTGACAGACCGTTTGGTGCTATGGAAACCCCAGTTTACACACGGGTGCATAGCTGCAAGCAATTAACTATCTTTAATTTTCATTTTCTGGGGATATTTTTGACTTGCGTATTAAGCAAACATTTATGCAAAACACTGTGGAAGCCATAAATGTTAATTAAGTTGAACTTGTGTCTTTGCCATAGCAGATAATCAGATTGATGGGTTAGTCGAAGTCTGCAAAACTTGCCATGATGGCTGAGAGCAGCTATTTAAAGCCACGATGGTGCAGGTGCTGAAAAGGCTTTGCTCTTTGGGTGTCACCTTTAGTGTTCTCCTGCTTGGTCCTGCTTTCACCTGGTGCGTCTGGCCTTAACCACATGCAGATCCGGGTTTCGCCCTGTGGGTGACACCGGTGGCTTTTGTGGGCACGGTAGCAACTCTGCAAATGTGTCTTGCTCCCTGTGTGAGGGTACAGTGAATGCAACGAGTGGCAAAGGCCTCAGCTAGGGAAGGAGGATGCTGCTAGTTAGAGAGGAGCTCTGCAGTACTTCACCAGGCTGCAAATGCAGGGAATAATAATAATCCCTTTCTCTCTGCCTCCCCTCCTTTGTAAAACAACCACTTTAAATTCTCCCCAGAGCCTCAGCCCTGACCCAAACCCACCGGGTAGCTCTTGATTTTGGGGGTTTTCAGATTGAATTGCAGATGGAGGAAATGTGCAAACCAGGATGAACTGGGGCATGAGGAATTTGGATTGCCCCATACCATTTCTGCAGCAGATGGCTGTGGCTGATGAGTATTTTGTATAATCAATAAGCACATTCTCATTGCTTTTATCTAGTGTGTGTGTGTGTGCGCGTGTGCAGGTGCATTTAGGAACAGGTATGAACCCTTCTGGGAAAGATGATGCATAGATGCTGATAAATAAAATGACCCATTGTTTGGTTCTGACTTGCTGAATCCTGCTGTAAAGGGGGATCTGCTCGCTGGTTTCCGCTGCGGGGAAGCTTGGCTGGAAGCAGATGCCTGCACGAAGCATGGCACAGCAGCGGTGCGTGACACTGTTTATTCCTTCTCTCCCTTTTGCATGATAAAATAACCCGTGAAAATAAATAACAAGAGCTTAATAGGCACATGGGACAGGGCCTTTGGCAAGCCATGCCAATCAGCTGTGCCTCAGCAAAGCTCCTCTAATTAAAGCCACAAATTACAGTGGGCTGGAGCTGATTGTAAGGGCTGGCTGGGTTGGGGGCTTTGCTTGGGAGGCGAAGCATGGCTGGTTGCTCCTCACATTCACGCTTTTTCTCCCATCAGGGTGGTGAGGCCAAGGCTTGCGCTGCCCCAGTGCCTGCCCCAGCAAAGCAGTGGGATTTGGGAAGTCCAAACCAGAAAGTGGAGCCAAGTGTGTTGGCTGCTTCATCGAGGGAATTGCTCTGCTTCGCAGCCAGCTGAATAGGCGGAGATGCCGGTGCTGATGCACGATCCTCGAGTCACGCGTCTGCTTCAGCCCCTTGCGGAGAAGCGAGCAGCTGTAAGTCCTCCCTGCGTTCGAGGAGCGATTCGAGACTTTCCTGTGCTTCGGGAATCGGTGATGTGTGGCCGTGTTGCTGAGTTTTGAGGGTTATCCTTTTTCTTGCTGTAGTGGTGAAATTTCAGAGAACAGGCCTCTTACCAAAGGTCCCCCCAAACCCACCACCTGCCTTTCACCCCTTTATGTCTAGTTTTGCCTTTGCTACCTTTTACCGCTTTTCCTCCTGCTCCCACCAAGCCACCAGTTGCCACCTCCCGTCGTTGCAAGCTAGTTAACCGGTTGTAACATGGTCTCACAAAAGAAACATTTATTTATGAAAATCCATTTCAACAAACCCGATGATCAGAGAGAGACCGTTTTGGGGAGGAGCGTTGGACTCCTTCTCTGTAGAGATGCTACTATGGGAAGAACTGCACGCAAAGCTCCTATCAGCTGCCCCACACACCAAATACCAAACCCCAGACTTATGTCGCAGCCCATCTCATCCCCTCCCTCCCCTCCTGGCCCTGACTGTATTGTATTGCACAGAATCGGGAGCCTTGTATGTCTGGGATGGAAAGTTGAAGGGCAGAGACACCCGAGAGTCGTCTCTCATCCTCAGCTGCTCTTGGGACTCACTGTCCCTTCTCTAGGGGGCTGCAACTGCTTACCATTATTTTAACGGTAAGCAAAAGCTAGGAGCTCTTGGGCTGGGCGCTTTGGTTGTGTGATCTCACAGGAGGGCTCTGACTAGGACACAGTAAGCTGGAAAAAAAGCCCAAACCACCCGTCAGCCCTACGGAAATACGCAGCAAATAGCAGATAGTCTGCTTCCATCCCAGGTCGCTACCCTTTGGCAGATGCGGTGTGCTCGGCTGGGCCAAGCGTTGACTGCATCCCTTGAGGGACAACCAAATAAAAATAATAATAAAGATAAGTGGTGGGCAGGCAGCTTTTTGCGTGTCTATTGGCAATCTGGTTACAAGCATTACAAACAACAGGGATTGGTACCGGCTGCTTTGCTTTGACTTCCACGTTTGCAAAGCTGCCTGATTTTTCTGGCAAGCAGGCTCTCACTTGGCTTCTGCTGTTTTTTGTTTTGAGCTGGTGGGAGATAAATGGTTGCACATGAAACGGAGTGTAAATGTTGTATTTTGGAGCAATTGAGCAGACCTTGAAGTGTATATGGAGACAGGGATTTGCTGTTCCATGCTACCGCTGGGAGCTAGGTGGGAAGGGCAATTTCTGAGTGCCAGGAAGCAAACCTGAGCTTATAATCAATCCCTTGGGGGTAAGGAGGTGGCTTCAGGCTGGGATTTGGGTTTTAGAGCTCCCTTCTGCAATGGTTTTGGCTTGGAGTGCATTGTAATTGGGCTTAGGCAGCTCCCCTTAATGATGATGGGAGTTATCTTTATGCCTTCGAGGAGGAGATGGCAAAGGGATGTGTGCAGACCTGCTGAGTGATTCTCTCCAGATGCTATTATTTTGCATTTCAGAGAGCCAGGAAAGAGACAAAGAAACTGTCTCTCTTTGCAATTGAATTTCTAATCAGAGATCTGCAAGCAAACTAGGGAGGTAGGCTTAATAAACCAGAAAAAGTCTCTGTATTACAGCTGACCTGTTTGAAAGGAGAGCTGGAAATACTGCAGAGGCTGGACTGACCTTATGGTTAGATGTCCCATCCCCAAGCCTGGGCAGGAGTGTCTCGTTTTAGGCTTTTTGGTCTTCAAAAGAAGACTTCTCTGTGGGTTTTGCGCGCACAGAGCACCCCAAGGTTGGTGAAACCAGCTGATGTTGCCTGATGCATGTCATGTGCGTGGACACAGACCTGACCCAAAGAGCCCATCTTGCGGGTTGGCCTAGATCCTAAATGTGAAAAGAGCCTCGTCCCTGTTCCTGCCTCCACCGATAACGTAACTTGGCACTTGGAGGGGAGAAAGGAAAACCCGGGTCTGGGCGTGTTGTACCCATTTACACAGAACATTTTGGTTTTCCTGCATTGGTCTCCATCTGTTGAACGATCCCTTGAGACATTCCCATCAGCTTAGGCATCCCAGGCAGGCTCTGCTGCCGTCGTTGGCACTATTTATAATGGGTGGGAATTTTTCCCCACTTTATTTCAAGAGATAGTTTTCTACAAGATGCACAAGAAGCTTTATAGGCTGTAAACTGTCAGCTTGAATTGAAGTCTCTATGCATGCCCTTGGGGTTATCCCATGTTTCAAGCTGAGCGTTGCTTGTGAGAAGACAGTTGTCGTTTTTCTACGCATCTCATGATCACGGCATCCTTGGGGCATAAAACACGGAGGACAAAGGGCAGCATACATAAATACACACACACACACACACACGTTTTTGTTTTGGTGGTTTTGTTTGTTTGTTTGTTTTGCAAATGCTGACTTCTGTAGGCTCACAACCTGACACAAACTCTTGTGCATGGGGTGTATGGAGCAGATCTCTGCTTGTCTTACTCGGCTCTCTGGACCATTTTGAGATATTTAGTTTCATTTTGATTTTGGATTTGGGTTGGCAGCTGGGAGTAAATCAGAATTTGGCTCTGGTTTGTAGCACCTTCTTGTGTATTGGCAGCACAGCTCCTGTGGAGTTGGTGGGAAAAGTTTTCTAGTCCAACCCTTTCGTTAAAACCCTTGACATTGTCCATCCCTTCGATGACTGCTGCCTAGGGCTGGTGGTTTTTGCAAAACCAAATCCCCAGGCAGGCTTGTGCCATTCCCCCTTCTCCACGCCGCAGGGTTGTGGGAGGCAGTGGCAAGGGAATACGTCTTAAGGCGACAAGAATGGTGAGAAGTGGAAGTTTAAGTGGGCAAAACCCAGCATATTCCAGTGTGTGCACGAAGCACGTGGCAGTTTGTAACGTCACATAGTCGCAGCAGTTGGGAAGAGCGTGGAAGTGGCTAGAAGAGCTGCTCCTTACTGGTGGCACTTCGCAGGATTTTGGGTAAAAATGAAGATGATCGTTCTTGTCAATCTGGTTTTGCAGCCATTTTCTTGCTCTTGGAGCCATCTATTTGCCCATTCATTTAAATTCTGCTGGAGTCATTGCTTAAATACGTGTATTTTTATCTCCAAGAACCATTATGGCAGGGGATGTATTAATGACTGGATCTTCCAACAGCTAGTTCGGAGGCTGAAGAGCTGAAAAGCTCCAAAAGTCACTCTGCTTTACTTTCAGAAATTGCTGTGTGCTCAGCAGGGTCCAGTCTTCAGCTGCTTAAAAGCAAATGAGCAGTTTCCTTGCCCTGTATGAATTTATCATGCATCTCTCCAGCGTTTCTATCTTGCAGTGAAATCAGTTTTAGGAGTCTGGTTTCTACACCAAAAGTGAGAGATTGGACTAGTAGCAAGGAGCAGTCGATACAACTGCCCCCAGACTTGTGGGTTTCTTCCCAACAAGCCAATTTTGCCCACTTCTCATTTTATTTACTTTTTTTTTTCCTCCCTTTTGAGTGTATGTTCGTACATTTGCTGACCAAAGGAGCCCTTGGTATGAACAGCTCCAGTGGGAATTCTCCATTGTAACGGGACTAAAATATTAGATATATCCACGTACACATCATAAACTTAATATTTTATTTAAAAGGCAGGGGATAAAAAGAAAAAAGTTTCCCTGGTTAAAACAAAATCCAGAAAGTGGAAGTGAATCGTTTCAACTCTCCTCTGAGTAAAAAACGTCTGCAAAATTCTTGTCTCCCTTCAAACCTTGTATGCTGGGAAAACGTTGTTTTACTGATGGAATCATACCAGGCCCCTTTCTGTGCAGCTCTAGACATTTCCGGGTTGTGAAAAACATTTCAGTATAGTCAGTCGCTTTTTCTCCAGACCTCCACAGGCTTCCAGAATCTATCCAAGAGACATCACCTTGAGGCTTTTAGGAAATCACAGTGATTGCTTTTGGCACATACGGTTGGTTAACAGCAACCAAAGTCTGGCTCAGTTCAGAAATCCTTCTCGAGAGCCCTATTTGGATGAGCTGTGGTATGGAGTGGTAACAGAAGACCCATTGTTGCAGAGGGATGCGAACACCAGAGACGAGTTGAGACAGTGCGGAAATGCCTGGATCTGAGTCGAAGCATCGAGTGGCCAGTGGTGGCCCATGGATTTGCGGGCTCCTGAAGTTCAAAACAGCATTTTTTCCTGGATTTTTGAACTGAATACCCCTCTGGATATTCAAGCGAGAGTGATAGGGAGAATGAAGTTGAAGGAGGAGCAAAGTGCAAGACTCGTTCTTTTTCCTGTGGGGTGGGATGCACTGGGAGATCCCTGCTGCCTTGCAGAGAGCAGGGAAGCACCTGCCAATATAATTATGGTTTAGGAGAAAACCCCAGCTCTGTCCCATTTCTGCATCCTATCCACCTGCCTGGCCCATGTTGGGTTGGACAGGCAGCGAGCAAGGCAGGGGCCAGCCAAACCTCCCTTGTGTTTGAACACGAGCCACAGTGGAGCGCATGAAACTAATCCAAAGCTTTTGCTCTCGGGCTCGCCCAAGGACGGTGAGTGAGCAGCACAGCAAGAGACAGTAAAACAGCACGGAAAAAAGCCGGCACATCAGAAACCAGGGTGATGGCGCTGGGTGGATCGAGTGCCGGAGCATTCCAGTGAGGGAAAGGGGATGGTGGCACCCTTGTGAGCGGCTGACGGAGCCGGGGAGCCGCTTAGGTGAGTGTGTTGGAGTAGAAGCTGAAGCTTTCAGAGACTGTTTTGGAGTCACTGCGGGAGGAGCCATTGGAGGTCATGTCTACAGAGAGACGCTTGGCCTTGCTGCTCTCCTCCAGCTCCTCTTCGGCTGCGCCAACTGCTGATGACACAGTGGTCTCTATCCGGCTGACCTTGTACATGCTGCTCTGTGTCTGCAGGTACCTGGCCGACTTCATTTCCAGGCCCTCGTACTCACCAGCGCTGATGAACGGGCACCACCGAAAGGCGTGTTTGAACCCCACGCGAAACCTGGGGGGACAGAAGAGGTGGGGAAAGGCAGGGGTGAGGGATGTGGAGATGGCAAAAGGACCTCGCTAGGCGTGGGAAGACAGAGCTAAGCTCTGCTAAGCAATAGAAAAACCCTGCTGCTTTTCACTAAAGGGACGAAAAACCACTGATAAATCCCAATTAGGAGTCAGGGTTGTTTTGATACCTGCCCTTAAATCCCACAGGGGCTTCAGGAGACCCTTATTTAGGTGAATATTGTATTGTCCCTGCATCTGCTGGAAGCAGCCCCTGGCGGAACATGGGACAGAATCATCCTGGAAGAACTCTCCATCCATACCCTCCTCCATCAGACCCCTCTGTATCTCCCCCTCCTCCGTTCCCTGTTGCACGAAGATGCTGCCAAAAGTCACTTGAAACCCACCTGTCATTGAGGCAGCAGTAGATGATGGGGTTGTACATGGTGGAGCTCATGGCCAGCCACATGATAGCCAGGTAGACCTGCTGGATGAACTTCTGCAGGTACCACTCAGGGTTAAAATACTGCAGGGTGAAGTAGATATGGTAGGGCAGCCAGCACAGCGCGAATGTGCATACTACGATGATCATCATCTTCACTACCTGTGAGGAGAAGAGAGGGCAGGGAAGCAAAGTCATTCGTTAGACACCTGTGGCATCACCCTCCAGAAAGGGCCACCTCTTTTTGCCTTGGAGACCTTGCCAACTGGGAAAACATGGTCGAGATCTTGGTTAAACCATGCACGTTCATGGAGGACACACATCTGCTCCATTAGCAACAGCCATGCAATATGTCCTGACCTGTTTCCACCCCTAGTGAAGTATTTTTTGGCTGTGACTAGTTAGGATCAGGCATGAATTATGGCTCCTACTGTGCTCAGAGCTCCTTCCTTACCTTCCGCTTAGCTGAGACCTGCTCGTGGTAGCGGTCAGAGGAGTCGCCGGGTATCTCGCTCGCCCAGAGGGTGATACCAACCACAGTGTAGGCACAGCCGATCACCAGAAGCGGCAAGAAGTAGATGAGGATGGTCATGCAGAAGTGATACCTACAAGAAATGACGGTCATTGAGTGTTTCCTCTACCTGTTCAGTCTTTTTTTTTTTTTTGCAAACTGAGCTTGAAGGCTAAGTGCTTCACAGGTGCAAAGAGAATTTGGCACAATTCCTGCAGACACGTTGCCTGCAGAGCTCAGGCAGGGAAGGACTCCCTGCTTTCACCCCAATCTTTTCCAAGCCTCTGCTGCCAGCCTTTGGCATCCTAGCACCTTCCTGGCATGGGATGTAAAGGCCAGTGAAGAACTTGTGTTACCTTCATAAGGCAAGGATGTTTTAGCCGGAGTGGCTCTACTCTCACTTCTCTGTTTACACCCCGGATTATCCTAGAGATGAATGCTTGCTCTTATCACACCTTCTATCTGGCAGTCCTGCAGGAGCAAATGTGGTTTTTTTGACATATAAAGGATGGGAATATTAAGCTGAAGAAATAAAGGCTTTCCCTGCGGGCCAAACAGTGGGTCTTGGATGCAGCTTGCCTAAATCCTGGTCCCTCATTGGTTTAGCTGGGCTCAGGTGGCACAAGGCATAACCCCAGTCCCCCAAAACACAGCCTAAACCCTTGTCATGGAGGTTTTTTAAAACTTTTCTGTGAATTCAGCAGCCAGGGCAGTTCACCAGACTTGTGGGAGTGGCAGGATCTTTGTGTCTGTTTATAACGGGTATAAATAAGTCCAAAATCAAATGAGAGAGTCTGGATTAAACTGTTAGCTCAGGCTCGAGACTGTTTTGTCATGATGTTGGTGGAGCTGTGGCAGGTTGCAATAGCCGCTGGGATTGTAGTGGGTTCAGTGAAGGATTTATGTTGAATAGTTTAAAGGTTTAAAAGGAAAAAAATAACGCTGTTTTTAACAAACAGGATGGGGACAGACAGTTTGACCTTGCAGGTTCCTTCCTACCGTCAGAGCTTGCAAAAACCTCTCTGTCCTGCAGAAAGATGAGCAATAGCGGTACAGAAATGCAGCTGGCTTGCACAGTGCTGGCTTGAAAAGCATTATGTGTGCCACCAGGTCCAGAGGTAATTTTCTTTCAACCGCTTCAGGGTCTTTGCATGCATTTTCGGGGTGCGTTCCCAGCTTTAATGCAAGGTGCTACATCTGTTCAAGGTGGTTCAGGCGATGTAGCCACACTCCGCTCTTCCACTCAATCGTCCTCCCAGGAGCTTTGGTCGAGTAACATCTCTGAAGCGTAACGAATGGGTCAGGTTCGTGCCTGGTACAACTCCCGCAGGGAACGGGGTTGGCCTCGGACCTGTGCTGCCACGCCATCTCCTTGTTTTGTACCTGCAGTCTCATCTGGCCTCCTCTTCACCCAGTGCTAATCACATTTGAGCTGGATTTTGTAGGGCTGTTTTCTATTTTGCTAATTAAAGAGGCGTCTCTGTGGCTCTGCGATGAAGATTTTGTTGTGGTTCCCATGTAATGCAGGGTCTTAAACCAGCTGCAAACAGCTGAGAGTGATGCAGAAGCGCCCCAGAGGAGCTGTTAGATAATGTAAGCAAGACGGACCCTTATTTTCAGAGCCGCCTGCACATGGTAGGGACAGGGATTTCTAAAAAGCCCTGACACATTTTTTTTTGGACCCTGGGTGCTGAAAGCCAGTCTCCATTTGAAACCATCTATATGTTATTCTGTCTACAAGAATTGCAGGATCAGAGCACTTAGTGAAGCCTGGGTTTTGTAATTTTAAGGTTTTTGGTGTGGGGATTTAGGGTCTTGTGTAGGATGGTGGAGCCTGTAGGAGTTATGGGACAGCGGTGCTGGAGGAGGGGGCTGCCGTTTCCTTTTGCCTTGCAAAGCCCAGATGGTTGCCGTGGGCTGTTATCTGCCAGAGAAGCTGGCGAGTGGAACAGCTTTTCCCCTTCCCTTAACAAACCGAAATGGCAGCTAATGAAATTGGAATAGATCAGACATCTATTTTGAAACCAAAAGCGGGAGAGGGAATCGGTGGTTAGCGGCAGTGAGCAGCCGCTGAATCGAATTGAGCTGAATTGCTGGCTCTTGTTGCAGACACGTCTCGCCTGCGCCGAGGTCCTCGTCCGCTTCCCCCCATACGAGCGGGCTGAGAAGGGGCACGTTTTCCCAGTGAAAAAAACTTATGTGCACATCCTGGTCTCTGATACCCTCTGCATGCCGGGATTGTGCTTTTTGGGCTCCGTTTGCCAAGAGAGAAGACCCCCTTGTGTTGGGAGAAGTCCCCTATTTTCACTGTGAACTGAAAAAATAATGTTATTTTTCATCGTGGCATTGCAAACAAGCCAGCTGCTGCCAGCAACTGCCTTAAATAACTGCCCCAAGGCCATGGGAGCAGGGGAGGGTGTTTGACGGTGGCCCAACCACCTGTCCCTGCAAAGTTATTTTGGGGCAGTAAAATAACGTCTCGGGCTCTGCACTGCATAAGTGAGTTCACGTGGTTTGGAGAGACACTGCTGACCTGCAAGTTATTTTCAATCCCCACCAGATTATTTGGAGTTTGGCTATTTAAAAGCTTCTGCTTAGCATCTGCTTTCCTGACTGCCCTCAGCTGTCTACAGAGCCCCTGGCTCACCGAAGAGCATGGGATGCTCAGGCTTTGAAGTGGCGCCCGGCTTCCAGCGGCAAATCATTCATAGGTTAATGGTGGCATTTTTCTCTTGAATTAGCTATTTGAAAAAGTGACGGCCCCAGTGTACAGCCAAACAGCAAATGATCTGTTGAAGCCAGGCCCTCAGCTCGTGCTGGTTGCTGCTTCATTCCGGGGGCGTGCTCAGCCCCACTGCGGCTACATGGGCTGTCTTGGTACGTGGTATTTCTTGGTGCTGGCTGTATTTATCACGGTGGCCTGGGATAATTAATGTTGCAAACCACCTCTGCGGATCAGCTGGGCCAGCCCCCAATTAGTTCTTGCCATACCTGCCTTGCAATGCAAATAAATAAGATGATAATAAATGTTACTGCTTAGCTCTCTGCAACCTGCGGCTTGCTGCTGACTGGCAAACTCATCTCATTTGTCCTGCAGAGAGACCTTTGCCAGGCTCAGGTTGGCTTTAAACACCTCTACGTGCGTGTGCGTCCCCTGCTTTGGCTCCAGTACTGTTTCACAGCCCTAATTCAGTGCTCCATGGAACTGGAGATCACAAATGCCTTTCCCCCCCCCCCCCGCCTCTTTTTTCCTTAACTCATGACATTTAATTCTCTGCATGACTTGTAGACTTCAAAGAGCAAACTATGGGGGATCTCTGCGCTGGCAGACCAGCATGGTTGCCTGGACCCTTTGGAAATGCCAGATTTAATTAGCCAGCACCTTAACGGGAAGGAAGGAGATTCCTGCTGAGCCTCCCTAGCCCAGCGTTTGCCTCCCAGCCTGAGCTGATGCCACAGAGCCTCTTTTTGTAGCTTGGTTTTTAAGCAGTCGAGTGAACTGTAGGGCATATGGACTCGGTAAATCCCAAACCAGTTTTTTTTTCCTGTTATTGCCTGGCCAAGATACCCCCAGTAAAACTCTATTTACCTCTTGCACAAATAACTCTCGCCCCAGGAAGCCTTTAGAGGAATGGACTACAGGAAAGGTGCTGCAAAAACCAAAGCCATACATGCATATAGGAATAAGCCCCTGGGGGCAATGCAGACCCCATCCCTGCAGCCAAAACATCGCATCTTAGTTTTAGATGAGTTTTCCTTGAGGATGAGCATCCAAGAAGGTCAGGGAGCACGGCACAGCATGAGGCAACGTTTGGACCACGAGCAGCGCTAAACTCCCCTTAACTAACCTTAATGTGACCCAAGATGATATAGATGGAGATTTTGCTACTGTCAACTACATAGCACTGGCCCTCGCTAGGGTAAGGGGGGAATTTCCCCATCCTGAGGAGCTTTGAGCCGTTCCCATCCTTCCTCGCTTCCGTTTTTATACTTTTTTGGGGGCGTTTTTTCTGTACGGTGGCTTGTCCCCACTGTTGGAAGTGTTCAACTCACGTTTTTCCGTACACGTTGGTGTTGTGCTCCGGCCACTCCACCAGACACACCAGCCGGCCCGGCAGCTCCTCCACCACTGAGTAGTAACCCTGGGGGAAAGCCAGGAGGAAAGCCAGGAGCCAGATGATGCCGATGACCACCTTGGTGGCAGTGGCTGAGAGCCGGGGTTGCAGTGGGTGGATGATAGCCATGTACCTGCAAGGTGGGAAAAGGAGAAATCAAGGCTGGAAAGCCCAGATGTTGCAGCTTTTTGGGCTGTTTTAGGTCTCCCTTGCATGAGGGTCTTACTTTTGACTCTGCCTTGATGCATCCTGGTAGCCCCTCACTCCACACAATGCAAACAGCCTCGAATAATCCCTTTATGGCGGATTCCCCAGCCAACGCTCTAATTCTCTTGCAGCAGCTTACCCTCGAGATCTGAATCCCGTCTGAGACACTCATTGACTTTTAACTGAAAAACAGCTTTGCTAACGCAACCAGCAACCGGTTGCTTCTGCAAAGACCAATTTGTACAAAGCCAGCCGCAACGCTGCCGTCTGGCAGCAGCCACTTTGGCAGCGCCCAGTAGTTTTGCACCTGCGCAAATCATATCTCTGTGGTAGATCACAGTGCCAAGTGTTACAGGTGGAGAACCAAAAATAAGAGTGCTGGACTGGTGTGGGATGGGTGATCTGAGATGCCACCTATATCTGCCCCGCTCGTGGGCTCTTTCCCCAGAACATCAGTCATCATATGTGAGGAAAGCTCCAGTGGCGACAAAACGGATTGAATTTATCCCTCGCAAATCTAGTTTTGCAAAGCTGGCAGCAGCCAGCAGCACTAGAAGGAATAAGTGAGAACGTCACAAATTTTTTATTTTATTTCCCCCCCTGCCCCGTTCCACGTCAAGCTTCAGAAAGAGGAGAAACATTGCATTGCTCTGCATGAGTTATCCCCCGAGGTATTTGCGGCCTCTCTTTTCTCCCTTCATCCCTTCTTTCAGAGAATGAACAGTTTTTCCTTTAATTTTTTCCTAGATGGAAAATACTTCCTGTGTTGCATTTTTGGGTGGTCACTTGTAGGGGAAAAGACAGGGATTAATATATAAGTACGCAGGAGGTACTGCCGTGAGCTATTCCTCTGCCCCGCGGTACCAAACCTTATCGCCTTTATGCAGCTGGAAATCCACCAAATCGCCTGATAATTATCTCTTGAAAATCTCCTCTGGCTGGTTGGTACCTGACATCGAAACTAGTTAGAAAGAGCCAAGGCAACGGGTGTTAGTGATGCTGTGGCACAGTGGCTGGCAGTGCACCAAGGTCGCTTGGTTTCTGCACCTATTTTTCTCATTTTCCCCTTGCTGGACTGCGATGGGCTTCCCGGGACCCTGCAAGGACTCGTCTCCTTCCTCTTCCTTGTCCTTCAAACACCTGAGGTTGGCTGAGCCCCTTGTTAGTGAGTTTGCTGAGCTGGGTGAGCTTTGGGTGGGCTTTATCGTGGGGTTCTGAGTGGGTTACCCTGGGTTTACGCTCCCGATTCAACATGCCTGAGTTTGCTGCTGGTGCTCGACCTGGTGGTTCAAGCTCAGGTATGCAAACGGTGGAAAATAAGAGGTTTCCGCAAAAGTTGGGCCATTTCTGTTTAAATACTTGCCTGGAGACACATCTGAGGCTGAGACCCCCAGAAAGCAAAGTTAGCGCTTGATTGCAACCAGCCAGAAATGCTTTTACATCTCTGACCTTGTTTCTGCCAGTGCACTTCAGAGGACTTTCCTCATCGGTTTAAAGCATTTTGCATCTGCAGGAGCTCTCGTGGTTGATAAAACCTCCAAATAATTGCATTAATGATGAACTAAACCCCAACCACGTCACCTAGAGACCTTTCCAACTGCCATCGTTTTGTCTGCAACACTGTCTCGTGGTGGAAAGGAGACTGCAAAATTCATATGATCACATTGGCGTTGCAAGGATGGGGTCAGGGAGGCAGGAGGGAGCAAGCTAGCGATGCTTTGGGGATAACTGGACCCAAATCCTATTTTTCAGCAGTGATTCCCAATCCATCGCTCTGGAGAGACCTCTGAAATATTCCCTTGGGGATGTTCCGAGTTCAGCTACTTATCAGGCTTAAAAATGGGAATAATAACAGTTCTCCCAGACAGGGGCTCTGACGGGGAAGAAAAAAAATATAACAAAAAGGGTCTGGGCTGCCTGGAGGAGCTGGTATTACAGACCATAAAAATGCTGGAGATAGATGGAAATGTACAAACATCCTGAAAATAATTAGACCATTATTTCATATTATGATATCGTATAATTATATAATAATTGTATCACTAAGCAGAAAATTGTCCTAACATTTTAATAACCGTTTCCTTTTTTCTTTTCCTTTTTTTTTTTTTTTTTGTCTTCCTTTGCTTGACAAGAACATTTGATGCAAAATCAAAGTGGGGAGAGGGAGGGAGCAGAGAATATGGTTTTGTGGCTGCTCGGATGACAGCCGCCGTCTTGCTTGTATTAGGGCGGAAAAGCATCAGTACAAGGAGCAAAGCAGCTTCTTTTGCCTTCTTCCAGCGCTGGGTCTGTCGTGCTAAAATAACTCTAATTTCCTCGCAGATCGGTTGGACTTCCCGTGTTTCTCTACCCAATAGGTTTGCGTGCATTGCTGTCTTTGAATTTTTGGTTTGGGTTTTTTTTTTAAGCCACCACTGGATCTTTTTCTGCATTCATAACACAGGTCCCCAAAAGCCAGTTTGCTTTCTTGCAATTCTGCTCAGTTTTGAGCCAAACCCTCCCCTGTGGTGTGTTTCTACGGCAGGGTTTTGGATAACCTAAAATAAAATCTTCCTTCTGAGCAAGCAAATGGAAAGCAGAAAAGCAGCCCCGCGCTGCAGTGCCATACTGCGGGTACCTCCAGGTTGTCTTCTCCCCTCCACGTCGGTTCCATTTCCCAGGCGAGGCTGCGGTAGCGGCTGCAGCCAAACCTTCATCAATCACTTCTTAGCAGGGAAGAAAAATGACACATCCATCATGACTTTGCCTTTCAGCAAAAAAAGCTTGCCCATCTATTTATTTTTTATTAATACCAACAAGTTTGCATTCAAATGGAAATGCAGAGCACAGGCACGGAATGCAGCCGCAAAGTGCTGGCGGGTGTTTGGCCCCGTGCGTGGTTTTGCAGCACTGGGCACAAAAGGCATCGATCAGAGCTTAAGTGCCGGGAAGCTGCTGCCCTCCTTGGCTTGGCCACGCAGGTCCCGGCCGTGTCGGCAAGAAGCGGCTTCTCAAAAGCAAAGCTAATGAGTTTATTAGCTCATATTTCGCCTTGCAAAGTGCCTCTGTGGCCCCACTCCTCCCATCTCCCTAAGATGCTGTATCCTATTAGAGAGATTTATTTTTTTTTCTCTGCTGTCCAAGAGGACAGTTTTCCCATCCATAAAAAAATTGGGTGTTGTGGTTTGCTGGGCATGGTTGTTCGTGGGAGGTGAGGCAGAGGAACACGTCCCCACGTGAGCATTCTGCCCTTGCTACTGCGGTGGCTGACAAACCGCCGTGGAGTCTTCAGCTCCTAATCTGTCACAAGGAGTTGAGTCTTGGTTGAGAATTTAAGGACAGATTTCCTGCGTTAGGGAAAGATTTCATTCCCTGTGCAGGCAGTGCATGGGGGTAGCACTGGGAACGGGGCCATTTGCCTGCAGAAGATGTTGGGTTGGGAAGGCTTAATGATACCTGTTCCTCAAAATGATCTGCAGTTGCTCTCCTTGCAGATGGTAGCGCCGCGTTCGAGTGCAAACCATCGTTAAGGTTAGCAAGCTCAGGGCTGTTCATCTCCTTGCAGCAGAGACCCGATTCCCATGCAGTTGCATTTTCCTTGCAGGGAAATCGGTGCTAAAGCACACAACTTGACACCACATGCTATGTGATGACACTGGTAATGCCATTTGCTGTTGTTTAAATATTTTCTTGTGTTCGGAGGGGGGGGGGTGTTACCATGACAATACAATAGCATTTGAGTGCAACTTTGTACTAGGGTAGCTCCAAGTGTGTCGGTTATTAAATAGATACTGTATTCGAGGCAGTGTAGCCATCTATTAATTGCATCTGGAAATCTGGAGTCTGCCTGAATAACTAACATTACACAATTGTTTCCACCCTCATGGAGATGAGATTAATATAATAGCAAAAATTTATGAAGTGTCTTTCATCCTAGAGTTTCCTTATCTTCTTCATTAAGTAATAAGGATATGACAGATAAGAGATGAGTAACCAAGAGGATGCGGAGTTTGTGCTGTGTGTTTTATTGCACAATGATTTCCCGTCCTGAGCGGAGGGGTTTAGTGCAGAGTCAGTCCTGGGGGGGAGTTTGCAACCAAGTCGGAGCAGACACCCTGGATTGACATGGGTCAAATACCTCCACCAGGGCTCCAGGTCCCTCCTACCTAAGAAATTAAAAGCTTCTCCATAGAGAAAAACCTGCCTTTTTGCTTTCCACGAGGATTGCGTCACGACAGCATGGATGCAAAAATACCGTCCCTCGAGCAGGTTTGCATAGCAAAGCTTGGCCTTGTCGCGCGGGCCCCAAATACCTCATATCTGGATTACGGCCGAGGAGGCTAGCTGAGCCCTGCGTGCTTGAAACTCGACGCTGGCGACGAAGGCGCTGTGAGCAGCTGTTTCCTCCTATTTATTGCTTTGACATAAAACAGTGATCATCCAAAGCGAGGGACAGACAGCACGCTCCTGCCCCGAGACCTGAGTGATGGCCAATGCTCAGCAAAGCACCTTCGTCAAGCAGGAGGCTGCAGGCTTCTCACAGGCATTTCCCCACAGCACCGATGTGGCATAGCATCTTTCCTTTCTGAAAGCAGTGCGGTATTTCCTTCGAGCACAGTCGCAAAGGACGTGTCGCCCGCCGCCAAACAGTGACCTCAGTTACGCCAGCACCTTTGCAAACTCCCCTGCCTTCCTGCGCGGCACCTCTTGCATTGCAAATGCCACTGGCACGCTTGGCTTTAAAAGCCAAGTACAAGCGAAACAGGATCAAACCCTAGTTTGTTGCAGCGGGCTGTTAAGGAGGCACAGAGCTCCCTCCCGCATCCATTGTGCTTGCCGACAGTGTCGGGGTGGGATGGGAGAGGAGGACTCGAAGCACAAGACAGCCCCGCTGAGAGACTCCGCAGATGCTGTTACTCGAGGGACCTGTATGACCCTGTGAAGCGGTTAGTCCTGGCACTGGTTTGTAGCTGGAGAGTGAAGGGAGAGAGCATAAATTGCATGAAATACAGGGCTGGTGACCCACGAGACCTGGCACGCTTAGTGCATGAGTGGTTCCCACCAGGCCATTGAGGAATTAAGAATAAATTAAGAAAGCCATCAAATAAACCAAATATCTCACCAGACGCCCTCAAACTCCTGCAGCGGCTTGTGCCCGTGCCCAGCTCGCAGATGAGCACTGTGATCACCCCAAAAACATGTCTAAAACCTAAGCTTCCTGTGACTCCCAGCCACCAGACTGTTGCTGATTAATCTTAGTTCTGTATTTATTGCCACGGGAATTTTAAGCCCCTTCTTCCCAAAGGAGGGTGGGGGGGAAAGATGTAACATTTTTTTACAGACTGAATTCACATCTAGTGGGTATTGGGGGGGATTAATTTCAGTTAATACCCATCAGATCAGAGACTGCTGCTGGGAGTAGGAGCATAAACCAGCCTCGATGAGTGACCCCTTTCTAAGGCGTTCCCTCGTCCATCCCCACCCCCCTGCTTTCTAACCCCAGCTGGGAAATTGATGCTTTGAGCCAGCTCCATGCTGGGTATCCAGCAGCTTTGTAGGGTTTTTGCTGTGTTCAGCGATGCTTCATTTTTCAGGAATGCAAAAAGCTGCTTCAGTTAGTGCTAGCTGGTGCATAGGCAATGCTCGCCCTAAACCCCGGGCGCCTTTCGCTTCGCCCTTCCTCTTCCATCTTCCAAATTACATCCCAGCAGAGCAAGATTACACAGCACCAGGCGTAGATCAAAGTCCTGCTCTGCAAACCCCAGAAGTCCATTAAGTCAAGAGTAAAAAAAAACCCTGGTGCTATATTAGGGTGTAAATGACTAATTAATCTGTCTGTGCGCTGATGTAATTTGTCCTCTCTGGAGGGTTTCTTTCTGCAGTAATCACCTCTCGGGGAAGGCATGGGGTCGCTGAGCTGGCAAATATGTTCCTGATATTTAGCTGGTTCATCCAACCTGGCAGTTCAAGCTTGCAAGCAGTAAATAATTTTCTGAGCTGTTTTTTCTGCTGCAAATAATATGAGGTTGGGGAGATATTAACAGGTCTTAGCTGCAAACTAGCAATTTTAGGAGCTGCGGTGGTGAATGAAGGTTCACGGATTCGATGTTTCTTCTGCAGCTCCTGCGAGCAAATTGATGGATCTTAAGACACCTGATAGAATTTGATAACCGGTTTGGAAATAAAAAAGGGACTATAAATAAGATCCCAGTTGGATTGCCCAGCCTGCATGCTGGTCTGGCAGCATTGGTGCTGGTGGAGGTCAAGAGGAGGCTCTTTTAATGAGCAAAAGCAGCAAGTTGGTCTAGGAGTTGCAGGAGGTTAGTCCCACTTTATGTCATTTTTATAGCTGCTTTAGAGCAGAGGATACTTTGCAGAAAAAGGGAAATTGCTTTGTATTAAATAGCTCAAGTGCTGCACAGTCTGTCTTCACCCTGAGTTCATGGCAGGGCTCTCTCTCACCCTTCTTTCTCATCAGGATTTGTTCAGTCTGCGGTGTTTTTGGCTTAGCTCACCTAAAATTTTGAGATCAGAGATGATTTTTTTTCTCATTCTGCAAGTAATCCAGGATCTTCGCCTTAGGCCGCATTCCCAGTTGTCCATCATCACAGAAACATTCCTCCATCGGTGCAGGTGAGTGGTGGTGCTCAGCGATGAATCCGGGTCCCAAGGAGAGAGAAAATGGCAACAGTTTATCTAATGATGCTCCATCCCGTGCACCACAGATACTGCAATTTAGGGATGTCCAGGGTCGTATTTTTTCCCTGTAAGTGTGGCTGCAAATTAGCTTGGACTCGCCATGGGCACTGCTGGGCTCTCACTTTTCCTGGAAGATTGTTAAAAAGCAGGATTTTATTTCTATCTCTTTCAAGTGAATTAATTCACGGGGAGAGTTGGAAGCCAGAAAGAGATATGTGATGTGCTCTGGCACTGAAATCCCCACAAATGAAGGATGTGGCAAATTTTATAGTGCCAAAGCAAGCTGTTTGGCCCCCGCTTCTGCAGGATGCTGAGCAGACTTTACCGACTGCCAGCCTTGACTCCTGAATTTCCTGCTATTGTTGCAGGGTTCAGAATAACACTCGCTAGAGGATTAACTCCTTTTTTTTCAGAGCGGTTGTGCCAGGCTGAAATTGGTCCTGGTGAAAGAGCAGGTGGTCTAGCTTCAAGCAAAAGCCTTTTTTTTTCTTGAAGAAAAACCCATGGCGGGTCCTGCAAAAAAAGCCATTGGGAGACTCAAACCCACTTCCCCACTTGTTCTCTCAGTGACTCTGTTACGGCTGTGCCGAGTCTTTCCGAGGCAGTTTCGTATCCTCCAGCGAGGATGTTCTGGAAATTGCTTGCAGAAAGCACAAGCGGAGATGATTTAGGGGAGCAATCTGCAGGCTGACGCTCCTCTGAGCCTTCAGACTCCATATCCAACCGGTCTGGTAGATGGCTTAATACACTCTGGGAACATGAGGCACGTTCAATTCTGCTTTCCTAGTTTCTGATGAAAATCAGAACTGCAGTCATGTTTGATTTCAGGTATGTCCTGACTGTGAATATAACCCATTTTGCTGAGCCTACCTGGCTCTCCTGCTCCAAATTCAGGTGCTTGCTTTGCTTGTTCCCACACGGCTTTTTGCTGCTTGCCAGGACAAATTCTTCCCTTTTAGGTTCCTGGAACAAGTTCCTGCATTTCATGCATTTAAGTTAACTATTGTCAGGTCTCAGACACAGGAGAACAAGAAATTTTCCAGTGCTTGGAGATATTGTTGCGTGCTGCTAGCCTGGAGGGGCAGAGGATGGGCTTTGCTGCCTTCACCTTCCCGATTTCCCACGTTGCTGGAAACTTGGGGCCAAGAAGTGCAGCAGGTAGCTCTGTACAGGAGGTGCTTGCACACCGAGGCTGCAGCTTCTTTTGGGTCCTCCTTGGTGGGTGAGCTAAGCCTGCACACATGGGTTTCGCAGCCCAGTCATGGGAAAAGCAAACCTCTGTTAAGGGTTTGCAGATGCGAAAAGAAAGCTGGAAATGCCAATTCCCCCTCCAAAATTCAGCCCCAGGCTCCCAGACCTGCCTTTGCTCCCCGTTTTACACATGCGCCTCCAGCTTTCCCTGGCAGATTTGCTTTTCTGGTTATTCCGGGTGTGGACCGAAGGCAAACCCCCAAACTACTAAAAAAACCAAAAAAACCCATCTTTCTAATTCACTCTAACCTGAAATGGGCTTTGCCAGCTGATCCCCAACATCCTTGAAATGCAGATACTCCTGAAACAGAGTCAGCAACACTACCAGGTAGGAACAGAGCCACACTGGTAGTATTCCTCTTTTTATTTATTATTGCCTTAATTCTCCTCACATCTCCGGTATGAGAGTTTGGTTATGTCTGATTGATTGTGGGGAGAGGGTCTTGTAACTGCGCCAGAGGGAAACAAAACCTGAGCCTGTTTTTAACGACTAGAGAGCATCATCTATCTCAAGCTCTGTGTCCCGAGCTGTCAGTGCATGAGTTGTGGCAGCACTATAATTTCTCGTAGGGAAATATCCGTGCCAGTTTGTTGAGCACTTAGACATCAGCTCAAAATGTGCTGGCATACGGCAATGCAAATCTCCTCCCCCCGCTTCGCCCGTATCCCCAGCCAAAATGTCTTTTACTCCCTGGGAAGAAGGGCCAAAAAGAGGCATTGCAGAGCCGAGCTGTCTTCGGGAAATATGTTAGAAAAATCTGTTGCGCTTGAAACGCAGATATTCAAGAGAGAATTGCAAAGCTGTTTGAGAGCCTTGATTTATCTCTAGCACTGTTGTGAAAATGCCATCAAATAAAAGATTTCTTGCAGGGGGAGAGAAGAGAGGGGAGCTGCGCACTGGAGGTGCTTGGTGCGTAGCTGTTTTGCGTCCCTCGACCCCATGCGCATCCCTCTGTGGTGGCCAAGGCAGCGTCCCCCGTGCCATCGCACCCTGCCGAGTGCTGTCTGAACTTTTGTTCGTGGCAAAACGCAAGCGGGATCTCGGTCTCCCGGCAGTCCCCATTCATCGGGCAGCGCTGGCAGAAACCAGGCAGTGAAAAACAAAAACCCAACTAAGCTGCGCTGGATTCAGCCGAATGAGAGAAATCCTTGCGCCTACCTCTCCCCCTTGACCCCCACTAATAAAATCAAGGTGGATTTGCTTGGCGTGACACACCAGAACACGACGCGACAACACACACCCGCCAAGTCAAGATGCTTTTCCCGAGCCTGAGCTTCTCTCCGAGGCTCCTGGGTTCCCAACCCAGATCAAGAGACACGAAACGGCTCCTGCAGCACAGCCGAGGCACGTCCGACACAGGCATGTATTTTATGTCACGAGGTGATGCCATTTTGTGCTAAATATCGAGTTTGCTTTTAAATGAGGAGGTTGGGAAAAGAATGGACGGCTCTGCAGAGGAGCTGGGAAGGGAGAGGACAGTGATGCTACACCAGCACACCCAAGACACGCTACCGACATGCATGGGCGTTACAAAGCCTTTTCTCGAGCTCCTTTCGCAGAGCTGACAAAGGATTCCCAAAGCCACCTGCAACCAGGGCGGCGAGAGGGATTATTTCTAATGTTCTTTTACCAAAACGAGCTTTATTTTAATTGCAATGTTCTCCCACGACCAGAGTTCAGACGGAGCCGAGCACAGCACCCAGGTGGAGGCGGACCTGGGTGCCAGCGAGGGTTTGGGGTTTGATGCTCAGAACTCACCTGTCCAGGGCGATGGCCGTCATGGAGTAGATGCTGGCGAACACGGCGGCGATGGGGAAGAAGTTGTGAAACTTGCAGTAGAGCAGCCCGTAGTACCACTCATTGTGGACGGCATAGGTGAAGTTCACCACCGTGTTGAAGGCGGACATGGAGGCTTCAGCAAAAGCCAGGTTCACCAAGAAGTAGTTGGTGACGGTGCGCATCCTCTTGTGAGCCAGGATGATCCACATCACCACCACGTTCCCCACCACCGACACCACCACGATGAGGGCGTAGGCGACAGCCCACAGGGCCACTTGCCACGGGGGCTGCACAAACTGGTTCGTGAAGGACTCGTTCAAGGAGCCGTTGAACAGCCACCGGTGCTCCAGCTCCGCTTCCAGCGGCAGAGCGTTATCCATAGCGCCGCGATGCAGCCAGACCAGGCACAGGGATGCTTTGGGGCGCAGGTCCCTCCTGGTTAGGGCGCAGCAGGATCAGGGTATGACAAGTTTCGGGGACACAGCTAGTTTGGGGTGCAGGTCCCTCTTGGTTCAGAGAACAGCCATTTTGGGGTGCATGGCTTGTTCAGGGCACAGGTACCTCCCACTTCAGCGGACGGCTGGTTTGAGGTGCCCAGCTGGTTCTGGGCACAGGACCCCTCTGGTTCAGGGTGCAGTTTGTTTGGGGTTCTCGGCTGGTTCGGGGTGCAGGTCCCTCCTCTCTCCGGGTGCAGCTGGAGCAGGGAGCCCGGCCATGTCAAGGCACACCACTGGTTTGGGGTGCCGGTCCCTCCCGGTTTGAGCACAGCTGGACTGGGATGCACGGCTGGTTCGGGGCACGGGTCCCTCCGGGCTTGCCTGCAGCTGTACCAGGGTGCAGATTCCTCCCGGTTCAGGATCGGAGAGGGATGCGCGTCCTTCCCCGTTCAGGACCGAAGCGGGATGCGGGTTTCTCCCGGCTCAGGACTGCTGGAACAGGATGCAGGTCCCTCCCGGTTCGGGGTGCAGCCGGTCGAGGATGCGGATCCCTCCTGCTTCAGGACCAGAGCGGGATGCGGGATGCCGGTGCCTCCCGGTCGAGGACCGGAGCGGGATGCGGGATCCTCCCGGTTGAGGACCGGAGCGGGATGCGGGATGCCGGTGCCTCCCGGTCGAGGACCGGAGCGGGATGCGGATCCCTCCCGGTTGAGGACCAGAGCAGGATGCGGGTTCCTCCCCGTTCAGGACCGTAGCGGGATGCGGGATGCCGGTGCCTCCCGGTCGAGGACCGGAGCGGGATGCGGGATGCCGGTGCCTCCCCGTTCAGGACCGGAGCGGGATGCCGGTGCCTCCCGGTTGAGGACCGTAGCGGGATGCGGGATGCCGGTCCCTCCCGGTCGAGGACCGGAGCGGGATGCGGGTGCCTCCCCGTTCAGAACCGTAGCGGGATGCCTGTGCCTCCCGGTCGAGGACCGGTTCAGGGTCCGGGTCCCTCCCGGTTCGGGGTGCCGCCGGACCGGGATGCGGGTCCCTCCCGGCCCAGGACCGGGGAGGGCTGCGGCGGGCGAGGCACGACCGGGGCTTTTCTAAGCGGCGCGGGCGGTGCCAGCGAGCGGTGGGCAGAGCCGGCCCGGAGAGCCCTCCCCCGGCTCCCCCCCCGGCTCCCTCTGCCCTGCCCGGGGGGGTCCGCTGGGCCCCGGAGCTGCCGCTCCCCGCAGCGCAGAGCTGCCCTTCCCGGCGGGCAGGAGCGCCCGGGATTCCCCGTCATTTTCCCACCTTCGCATCCCCTTCCCAACCTCTTTGCCCTCAAATTCTTCCTGTGCTTTGCATCCTTCGGGGGGGCTGGCGGGCGTCTGGACCAAACGTGCCGTAAAAAGTCACCGGGAGCTTAAAACATGCTGATAATTGTAAAGCTTCTATATTTTATATATCATAAATCTTTCCAGTAATAACAGCTGTGGCATTTCTCCAACCGGCGTTACGTTGTGGTTAGCAAGTGCTTTGCATCCCCGATGAACAAAGCAAATGTTTGACTTCTCGAAGAAGGAAAAGGTCTTCCCGCTCCGATGCGACCGGCTTCCTACCACTGCAAACAGGACGTTTCATTTTAGTGCCTCTTTGCTCATAAAGCATACGCGGCTCCTGCTGGGCTGGCGAAACCTTCTCCGCTAAAGAATCTTTTCTCCCGTGAATAAGCTGTTGGAATCTAATTAAACTGCAAACAGAGATTTGCACCATCCCACAGTCCCGGTTTATAATATCCACCAGACAGAGGTGATTTTAACTTACTCCTCCAGTGCTGTGTTATTGCCAAGTGTGGGCAAAAAACTAATGACTGCTGTTGCCTGCCAGGAGAGCTGGTTTTGCCTTGGGATGCACCAATGAAGAGGAAAATCACCCTGGAAAGCCGAGCGCGTCCCTCTGGTTTGCTAAAGGATGCTCCTAAATCGCATTCTCAGGACGCAGCCTCCCAAATGGGTGGAAGAGGAGCGCTGAGGTGGAGGAACCGCTCCCAGGTAAAGCTGTGGCTCCCTGAAAACGGGGAGAAAATCGGATTGGAATTGCACAGCTGAGCATCGTGGAGGGAGGATGCTCGGCTCTTACGCTGCAGCAAGCACTTAGGGAAAAACCTGAGGGACTGAAAATCTTGAGTCCCCAACGCCAGGTCAGTAGCTGAAGTGAGGCTGAGCTTTTTAACCCTAGGACGGATGAAGGAGGAGATATATTCAGCCTGGGCCTCCGCGTTTCCAGCAGCCCTAGGAGCAGGATCTGCCTGGGTGACCGCAGAGGGTTCCAGGCCGGTGGCTGTGTGCTCTTCCCGCATCTGGATGCTCCCGGACCACTCGATGGCAGCATTGCCTAAAAATGCAGGAGGAGGAATGGGTGAACAGCCTGCCGGGGCTGGGGAAAGCTCCCTGGTGATGGTATTTCCAATTTCTTCCCCCTGCCGGGCTCTTTTGGGGCATTGCTACAAATTTGGCGAACGATGAACCCCAAAGGAGGGGACAACATTAGCAGCCATCTCAGCCCACCCCAGCAAACCCTTTCCCGCTCCCTCCATCCCCGAATTGCTTCAAGCTGGTAGCATCAGCCCAAGGACCACTGCAGGGCTGAGAGACCACTCATCCCAGCCTTCTGCCTCAGTTTCCCCATCAGGAAAAAGGGGGCAATGCCTTTGCATGCTCCTGTTGAAAAGAACCGGCTCTTTTTTTTTTTTTTCCTGTGCTGCTGCCGTGCAAGGAATTGAAATGCAGCCTGAACTCTGGACCAAAGCAGGCTCTGGAAGGGACATGTGTATATCGGCATGTTCAGGCCACTGAGCGTTGGATGGTCTGGGGGGGGATCTCACCCAAAGGAGACGTTTTCTTTCTGTTGGAGGAGATTGCATTAAAAGGAAAAAATAAATAATTCTAGGACAGAAACCCACGTGAGGGAGAACAGATGTATTTATTGCTCAGCAAAACCAAACGGATTAGTGCAAGCTTTTGACAACTAATTAATACTTGCAGGTCCCCATGAAGATGCCAGTGCTATTCTGGGCATGAATGCACTGGGCTGTTCCAACAAGCCCTCTCCTTCCCTTCCCCGGGGATGCTTGTATACCTTCATGTATGTCATCAGTCCTTTCAAAGCACAGAGAAAGGCTTTGTAACTGGCAGCTGGAGAAAACCTTGCCTTTTCCTGTTGTGTTTTCCAGAAGGACAGGAACCTCTTATGCAGAATCCCCTGGGGTCAGTGTAACATCGAGCTCAAACAAAGCGTGGTCGTCTGGGAGGAAAAACTGGCCTCGTCCTTCAGGGAACCATCAGAGGTGGTGTTTCTCCAGCTTCTGAGGTTTCAGCTCCTCCAGACACCCCGGCCAGGGGGTTGGACCCCATCTTCCCACTGCAAACAGTCAGGTGCGAGCAACACCAGGAAGAGGTTCAAGATTTGCCACCTCCCCAAAACATGGCTACAGGTCCTAAATCCAACAAATATCCCCGCAAGCTGCCGGAAGAGGTGTTTGCACGGCTTTTTGCTTGGGTAGAACAGGTGCAGGTGGATCAAGCTGTGCTTTAAATCTGGGGTATGGCATCAGTGGGGGACAGCAGCTCGCACCCAGCAAGGCAATAATGTCTTTTCCTAAAACAGCTGGATCCAGAAAGGAACATCTGCCCTGGTGTATCCCTCAAGCAGAGTAGGGAAGCAGCTTGTCCTTGCACGCCTGGGCACACAGAAGGGACAGCAAGGAGCTACACAAGCTGTTCTCCACAGCACTGAGCAGCACTTGGATGCTTAGCTATCTACCAGCAGAAATAACTCACTTTGCTTAGTGGCTCCTTATGATTAATTTGGAAATCATATAGTCTAAAAGCCCCAGAAACATGTCGCCTTCTGCAAGATGGGTTGCACAAGCACGTGTGCCAGTGCACACTTCTCTCGAGTCCCCACCTTCCCCATGCTGTTGCCTTGGCTTTAAATTGAGCACAGCTGAGCTCTGCTTTGGGGGTTATATTTTGCAGCTGATTGGTGTTTCCTAAGTTGGGGTGATTTGTTAATTAATGAGAGCTCTTCCTGCTCCCATGTAGCTTTGTGCTCTCGGTCCTTGTGCTGTGGATACTCCAAAGCAGGGTGGATGGATGTTGGGTGGCTCTAAACTGTGGTGTCTTTGTGAAATGTAAGTTTGCTTTATGTTTCTTAGCAGGAGATGGGTGATGTCTCCTTGCCTGGAGCGGTGTGAGATGGGGTTTATTTCCCTGGAGAGGAACCCTGCGCTGTACAAGCGGTGGTGGGTGTTGAAGATCCTCTGTTTAGGGCAGTGCTGTGGTGGTATGAAATCTCTGCCCTTAGAGCAGGGTTTTTTTTAAATTTCCTGACCTTCCAGAAGGAGCATGTTAAAGGGCTTACTTAGAAATGAGGTTTTGAGGATGTTTTGGTTGATTGCGTGCTCTGTAAGTCATCTCCTGCCCCAGCAAGAGCTGTGTTATGGGGTGGCAATCAGCAACTTACCTCTTAGACTGGTGAATAAGGGAGTGCTGTGTGTTTGCTGTATACTAGTGCAGACTTTTGTAGCTTCCTAGAATAAGGGAGCTCTTAAGTATGGATTTAAGCCCATATGTGAGTTAAAAAGAGCCTAAAACTGTTGCATTGCAGCATCCCTGTTGCAGTAGAGTCCTTGTGCCGCTGCAGCAGCTCTGGGGTGCAGAAGCAAGACAAGAGGGAGGATAAACTGGGGGCTTTCTTGCCTCTCTGCATCACTGTGGAACCTTGAGGCTGTAGTTAATGATGGGCAAAACCCTGTGAATCACGCCAGTGACTTGTATAGCTGCCAAAATCACAGCCTTAATAGACGTAGTGATGGAGGAATGGCTAGCAGGGAGTTGTAAGTTTGGGGAGGTGTGGTTGGGTAAGAAAATGTGCTGAGGAGCCTGAGATCTACCCCAGGTTAAGTGACTTGGGATGGAGTTTTAAAATCCTGCCTTATAATTAAGCCAACCCACTGATACTGCTGTGACTCCAAAGCTGCCTGCAGTGGCAATGAGCCATACAGTGCTGCTGGAGGAGTCCTCAGTTTGGGAATGAGGTGAGAAAATAACTGGGATTATACAGAGAGGAGAAAAAAAAAAAAAAGGCGAGACCTACACTAGCAAAATGAAGTACTTGGTTTGTTTGCTGCTATGCAACATGTGACACCAAGATAAGCAGGGGAAGGAAAATGCTGATCCAGGAGGGACTGATAGCAGGTTCCTGAAGGAGTCCTCCCAAACTTGTAGTGATGGGTTTGATTTAGCACCTGGCTGTGAAGGCTGAAATATATTTTGCCTGGGCATAGGCTGCTGAGCAGCCCTCTCCTGGCTGTAGGCAATTATTTGCTGATTTAATCCAGCTTGTGTTAGTTTTGATGTTTGCTTTAAATGCAGGTTCTCACCAGCAGTGCTTGACTTGGCCCAAAGTGTTTCCTGCTGAAATTTTTTTCAATTTAGCTTCTTGCCTCCTGGAAAGATGCCGCAGGGTTCATTGCAGGGTTGATTCCTCTCCATCCCCTCATTTACTTTCTTTATTCTCCATGTCAGGTGGAAGAAGGCTCAAACCCAGGCTTAGCTTTACCTATTCTTTTAGGTTTGGCATGCCCAGCCGAAGCAAATGCTTTGAATGCGTGGGTGAGTAACCCATCTTTGTGCTCTTCAAAAGTCTTTGTGGAAGTTTAAAAGCCCTTTCCCGTGCCCCAAGCAAAATACCTCTGCTTTGAACTTCAGGGCTGGCAGCGCAGCAGTTTGGGGGTCTGCAGGGCAGGATTTAGGGTGTAAAACATTTAGCCCATACTAGGGTGGGCATGAGCCTGGACCAGCTGTGATGTCTTGCAAGAAGAGCTGATGGAGGGGCAATTTGCTATGGTAATGGCAGCTTTGTCTCTTACTGGTGAGTTGCAGAGAGGAGTCCAAAGGACTAGGAGAGGGAAGAGTTGGCCCTTGACTCTCTCTGTTAGCTGGTAACACTGCTTGATTGGGGGGGAGAAGGTTAATGGGATCAAAAACAGCCTGTGCTGGTTTAAGAGGTGAAGACAGTGGAGCTGGTGTTGCTTTGGCAGATGTCCAGGTGTGCAGGGACTGGCCGGCCTCCTCCTGGGTCTCTTGCCCCCAGTGGAGAGAGCAATTCCCAATGGAAAGGAGCAGTGGAGCTGGTGTTCGCGTTGCTCCGAGTGCCGGGCTCCTCCAGGCGGCTCGTACTTCTCCTGGGCAGCTTGCTCCTTAACTTCTCACTCCTTTTTTGGAGACTCCTGCTGCTTTTTGACGCATCCTCAGCCTGAAATTGCTGAAGCCTGGTGCAGGTGTCCTGGCAATGCTCCTGGCCTTGCGAGGGGTGGCTGGTGGTAAAGCAAAGCATGCAAAACCTGGCTGTGGGCACCCCAGAGCAGACCTGGCTTGGAGGGGTGTTTCAATCCTAGGGGAGATGTTTCCTCCTCTTCCCCCCCCCCCC
>JANZLQ010000052.1:19074327-19085009 GCA_026212715.1 Elanus axillaris
CCCCAGAAAATCTTCTGGGAATTGATAGGTTTGGGCTTGTCCTGTCTCTGTGTTGTTCGACCTGAAACGTGGATTTGGCTTTGCCTCTCACTTCTCTGGGTGCGCCCCTGGGAAATGGCCTGCACTGATGGGCAAGACCCTCTTGCGTTGTAAACGTGGGGGTTTTGGCTTCGCCCTTTATCACGGGACTGACCAGCTGCCGCAGCTGTGACGTGGAGAGGTGAGGAGCCTTGGGTGACCGATGCAGTAGACGAAACCAGACTTGGTGTGTTCTGGCCATTCTGTCTCTGGGCTCTTCATGGTTGCCTTCCTCTTGGATAGTTTCTCATGGCATTGGCTTCTGGTTGTTCTCGGTTTTCCATCCGAGAGCTGAGAACTGCAGGCTTTCTGGATGACTTGAAGTCATGTGTTTTCTCACCTCTTCCTCCCTTTCCACCCAGGTTTCCACACTGAGGCCAACCTCAAATGCAGTACAGGGGTAGCTTCTCCAGGTCTGCTGCTCCAGAAGGATGTGTCACCTTTTCCACGGGAAAACAGCCTAAGGGGCCTTGAAGGACCCATTTGGATATAAGTCATTATTAGATGGATGGGGCTGAATGATGATGTGATCGATGGTGTCTAGCTCCAGGGAAGTTGTTTCCAGCTTTTCTTTGTGAGGATTGGAAACCGTTTGGGTGGGAAAGGCTCTGGAGGTCTCAAAGCTGGGCTGCTTAGGTGAGCTTGCTCAGTTCTGTGGCTTTGAGCATCTCCAAGGATGGCAGTTCCCTGCTGCTCTGGGTCCCTGGTGGAGCACCCTCATGCTACTGTGGCTGGGAAAATTAACCATATCCCATTGGACTTTTCCAGCTTTGCAGCTGAGCTACCTGCCAGCTCATCATGGCACCCAAGGGTTGCTTCTGGGCTGGGAAATCTGTGCAGGAGCCCTTTGCTAGCTGAAAGTGCTGTGTTCTAGCAGGACAAAGCTTTGAGGCAGGTCATAGGCATGAAGGGCTCAGCCAGATACTGGCAGTTTGCATGGGGGAGGGAAGCAGGGGGGCGGGGGAAGGCTTTTTTTTTCCTAGCTGGAAGTGGTAACAGCAGCAGCTAGCCCAATGCCGGGGGGCTGGGGTGACACAAGGAAGTCACTTGAGAGGAAATGCTTGCAAATACTAAATAGAAGTAGTTCAGTGTGAGTCTTGTGGCTCGCTACTAGCTTGGCTGTGAAGACTCTTGTAAACTGGGTGAATTTAACAGCAGGGTTGTAAAGTTTATTAATACTTCATGCCTGGGGGCTGGTGAGCCCTGGCAAACTTGATCCAGATGACGGTTGCAGAGGAATTTGTTTTGCAAATGCCTCTTGCAACTCCAGTTATTGCTTGCCATGTAAAAAAGAGACAGCAGTAGTGCTAACTTCATGATATTTGTGGTTACAAATGATCATCTCCTCCAGTAAAATCCGCTTTGCTAGCTCTCCCTAGCTGTCAATGAATTAATGAGTTGGGCCTGAGACCAAGCAGTAGCTAATTAAACTATTTTCAATTCCCAGAACCTCTTAATTCATCCTCTTTGCAAGGATACAATATTAAGTGAGATTCAGATCAGCTTCTGCCAGAGGACTCGAGAGAGAGAGATGGTTCCTCGCAGAAGGCTATTTCCATAAGAAACTTCAACCTTCTGACCCCAGGGGCTAGAGAGAGCGAGCTGTGCAAATAAAAGCAGCAAGAGATGCTTTTAGCTGTGGAATACAACTCTTTCTCATGGCCTTTTTTGTATGCAAACCACTGACTTGTTTTAATGGCTTTTTTTTTGTGTGTGTGGTTTAATTGGCTGGTATTGTTCTACCCCAAAAATAACTGCAAAAAGCCCTTCTTCCACAGATCCATTGCCCACATGTATTTTGTCTCCAGCTCGCTTGCTTGGCTGGGATTCCTTGCCATTATTTCATGGTGGAAATACTGAAGCTGCTGGGGAAACAATCTCTCGGGAGATAAAGTGGGGGTTTTATGCTGAGCTGTTAGCAAAGGGACGTTTGTTATGTACGTCCTCAGTTTGGAGGCAATGGGGGATCTGGGGATGTGTGTGGCAAGGATGCTGTCCTGAAATTAAGGCTAACCATCCTCGGAAGAGATGCTGGGGCTCAAGGAAGACCAGAGCTTTGGGTGGGCTTGTGTTATGGAGCCTCCAACTGCCAAGATGATGGGGAGGTGGAGCCCTGTGCTGTCACAAATTTGAAGTAGACCAGTAGCAAAAAGTACATGTGGATTGGAAAGCTCTGCTCTCCAGCTGAGCCTTAAGTGGATAAATTGTAAAGAAATCTTGCCCACAGTGTTTTAGCACGAGCTAAACTGCATCTTGCTCTCTAGCTGCTTCCAAGAAAGTGGCTAATCTGTTTTAGCTGTGGTTGTTTCCTTCTTTTCCCCCTCCCCAAATGCAATTTGTGCCGATGGCCGTAAATAATTCCAGCCTGAAATTTGGTTGAGACTGTATAAGCGAAACTAGGGATGTGTTGGTCAGATTGAATGAGAGGTGAGCAATCGGCCTGAGTATGAAAACTCTTGTGTTACAGCTCCAAAGTCAATAAAAGAGGGAAAGAGGAATAATTCTTAACGGCGGCTGATGGGGAGAGAGGAATTAGCGCTTGAACTGGTGATATGAAAAGGTGAGGAGCCACTGCAGGGCAGAAACGTGTCTTGAGGAGGAAAATCAAGTGGACTCTTGCTACTGGAAATTAAATTGTGGGGGTTTTCTTTCTTGTTTTTCTGTTTTTCCCTTCTCAAAATCACTTCTTGGAAGATGTAAGGGAATTGAGGTGATGCTCTGAAGGCAGAAGGGTCTGGTGCAGTAAATGAATTAATTAAGGAAAAAAGGTACGCAGGTCGTACCAATGTTTGCCGCTATTTAATTAAAGATACAAAGCAGTGCTCGGGAGCTAGGGGGGACAGGTTTGCTCCTGATGCTCTGCAGCTGCTTGTTTCTGGCATCTGAAGCCACGTGCACTGTTGTCTCCGTGACGCCTGCCTCAATCATTTACTATTTTGTGCTGAGAGCCGGGAGGAGGTGCTTGCAGAGTACAAAGTTTCATTCAGTGGCCAAATAAGTGCACAATGTCCACAGATGTGGGGGATTTGGGATGAAAAGGGTTGAGGATTGCTCTGTGGCACCGGGTACATGAGATGCTGCTGTTGGCTTGTTCCTGCAGGCTTTGCTATTATTGCCATTGCCTGCTGAGAAAAGCTTTTTTTGGAGGCTACAATATAGTGTGCTCCAAGTGCCAAACTTGCAGTGTTTTGAGGATTTAAAGCCTACTAAGCAGCCCGATGGCTTTCGTTTTGTTTGGCGCTCGATTAAGCTGTGCTTAACCCAGGCGATCCCGGGCTGGGTATAAGGCAAGGCTGACCCTACCCTGTTGAAGCGACAAATCTGGTTAAAATGGGTTCGTTTAGGTACATTGGGCTGCTGGGGTAAACTTTTTTTGGCAAATTAGCCAGCCTCCTTGTAGGAGAGAGTTGGTAGAACTAAGGAGAGAATAAGAAATGTGTGACATGATAATTGTTACTTATTTGTTGGCCCCTATTCCAGCTTCTCTGTAAAGCAGAGGAATCTCTGCAAGTCCTTTTTCTTTTCCCTCTGCTCCCCTCTTGTAAGCTGTGAGCATCTTTGAGATGGAAACTTTGGGGACCTGATCTCATCTTGGCTGTTACCATCTTGGTGAATTCAGCAATGTCTGGAGGGTTGGAGGGGGAAAAAAAAAGCCTCTATGCCTGAAAGCAGCCTCTCAACCAAAGCTGCAAGATGCAGGAGCCCAAAGGTTCAGGTACTTTCTCTGGAGGTGGACGCAGGTGTTAAATCTCTGCTTCTGAGAAGCTTTTAATCTATTTTTTTTCTTCTTATGAGGTGCCTTTTGATAGGAAGCCCTCAGGTCCTTTTGAAAAGCTTGAAGCATCACTGGCCACAACCTCTGTGCCAGTGTGCAGCAGCACTGGAGACCAAAGAGAAGATGAAAATTTCTTTTTTGTACTTAAAAAGAAATCTCAGGTCCTGTAGTCCTGGCAGCAAGAACTCTAGCAGTGCAATCCCAGGCTGCGGATGGGTTTATTGATGTTTTCCCTGTATGAAATGCCCAAGGCATGTTGGAGAGCATGTGGTGGGGAAGGTGTTCTGTGGGATTTTTGGGAAGACTGCTACAGCTTTAGCAAAGCCGCTCTTAATTTCTAGGAAAAGTACTTCTGCGACTGCTCAGCAGCTGTTTTAACCCACCGCTGAGGCAAAAGAGGAGCAACAGACCCAGATAAGACCCGGGGAGGAAAACTAAATGGGTGCAAAAGCAGGATATGGTGCAACCTCATCCTCTGTAATAATGGCATCTTTATCGGGAGGTCACTTTGGCAAACTCCTGCCTTCAGTATTGACAGAAAGAGAAACCTCTCTCGTTTGACTTCAGCCCCTTTGGTGGTTGGCTTGCACCATGCAAAGAAACAGCCGTGCTCCTCTGCTGCTCTTCCGCTCGCTATAACCCTTCGTTACGGCGAGAGCGCCGTGCGTTTCCGAGCGTTGGCCTTTTATTTATTAAATGACGGCTTTATTTCGACCCGGCAACGTCTGCCAAAAGTGCTCTAAATGAAGAGCGGAGATTATCTGTAACGCAAACAGCCCCGCTCTCTAGGCTGTGTGCAAATGAAATGAAGTCGGCTAAATTGGATGATTGCTTGAAGCAATTTAAACCCAAATACGTCTTGCTGGGGTTGCCTCTCTTCTTTCCTCCTCTTGGTTTTTTGGGTGTTGACTTCTGTGTTTGCAAGCCTCTGCCCTAAGATATTGTTTGTTTCTGAGCAATTAAAAGCTCATTAGGGGATGTGCCTCACCTTGGCTCATTGCTGCGAGGGCGGAGGGGAAACAGCATGGAGCTCGTGGGAGGATGCGAGGTCTTCTGGCTTTGCTGCAAGGGAAATTTGGGGATAATTTAGGGGGGTGGATTTGCTATCTGGGCTCCACGCACATCTTCCCTGAACAGTTTGCAGCTCAATTCCTAGAAATCCAGCAATTGCACCACACGGTTTGAGTGTAGCAACCATTGCTTGGGGTGAGTAGAAATGTTTTAGACGTTAAGGCCAACAGAGTTTGCTTGCTGCTGGCCGACATCCTGCCTGGAGTGTGCCGGCCCTGAATTCCCATAGAAAACTCCTGGGTTAGTTACAGCTTCCTGCAGTGTGATTGTTTTGGTGTGTTTTTTCTTTTTTTTTCTAGCTAAAAAACCACCGGTTATAAATAGTTGACTGGTGCAACTGAAGCCTGGGATTCCCTCCTTAAAAGCATTTCCTAAGGGCGTTTGAGAAATTGCCAAATTTTAAATGTGCTGGGTGTTGTCAGACAAATGCTGTTATTTCCAGGCAGGTTGTGCTTTAATGTGCTTGGCTCTTAAAAGAGCCGGTACTTGGTTTTTTTTCCAAAGGGAAGTAGTGCTGAGACGCTGTCCTTGGAGATCCCGGCGGCGGGATGTGGGACAGCAGAAATGCCTGTAGGTGAACTCGTGTTTTCCGTCTAGCTTCTTCTAGGGTTGTCACGAGTCCAAGAACTGAGACTGTGTCTTAGGTGGAAGCTCGTGGCTGGCATGCTGGCAGAAAAATAGTTTTAAGTCACAGTTTTCCCGCTCTGGGGTGGTGGTGGAAAGTAAAAATAAACCTTGTGCTCTGGGAATCCTTCTGGCTTGCATGTGAATTGACACCCCATGGTTGCAAAATCTCGCAGAGGAAACGCAGCGGTGGCTTGTGCTCGGCTGCGTCGGGGCAGGGTGACGGCAAAGGGGACCTGCCAGCACCTTGCTGACACCCCGGGAGCGCGCAGGCTTTGCCTCCTCTCCCTCGGTGCGCGCTGCTGGAAGAAGGGCTTGATTAGGTAATTGTATCATGAGCAGCTCCAGCAGCTGTCAGGATGGATAAAGCTCCTGAAGGCAAGAGATAGAAAAGACCTTAATTATTTCCATGGTTTTTGAACCTAGGAAAAAGGCTACTGGGATGGGTAAGGATCGAAGGGAAGGTGGAAATGGCTGGAGGAGGGAGGCAGCGGGGGGGGGGGTAGGGGTTGATTTGTAGGCAGATACAATCATTTTTTTATGTTTTTCTAAAAAATTAGACTTCTGAGGAAGCGCTAGTGGCGGATATTGCATTGATATTCAGATCCCTCGGTGCTGCGCTGGGCTTTTGGGCCAACAGAGCTGCTCTCCGTCCTTGGCCAATCCTGCCTTTTATTTCCTTTGTACGTGATTGGGGTTTTTTTTGGTTTTGCGGTGGGGTTTTTGTTGTTTTTTTTTTTTTTTTTTTTTAAATTGGGTTCCTCCCTGTGGCTGCTGGTTTTCCTGCAACAGATTAGTCATTTGTGCAATGAGTTCAAGCTGAGACCGGTGGTAGAAAAAATACATTTAGGGCAAAATAGCATTGTAAAGGGAAATGACCTCTGGACCATCTGATCCAGCAGCCATTCAGGATTATCAGGGATGCTAGAACTAACGGCAGTCCTTATTTTTCTTTCGGAAAGAGGGTTTTGTCATGCCAGGCACCTTGTACGCTGAGCTGCCCTCGCAGCTGCGCGGCGCTGAGCTTGGCGGCTGTGTTTTATCTGGCAAGGTTTGATTAGTGCTGACAGACCCCTCGCAGCTCTCGTTTATCTTAGTAGCTGGAGTTCTCATCTGGCTGGTCGTTAATGGCAATTAATACTCGCCCTGGGTACTGCATCTTTGATGGCAAACCCCCACAGATAAACCTCTGCTATTTTAATGCTAAATAGTGGTTTTCTATCTAGAACCCATTTTTCTTCTTAGTGGGGATTTAGTCTCTGGCAATATGGCTAAACATATGTTTGGTGTGTTTGTCCAGAGGGTTATCAGGATTTGATGTCTCTCGGCTTATGCAAGAACTAGGGATTTATAAAGCCTTCAGTGTTTCTATTATTCTAAGCCTGAATAGAGGTGGCAGCTCTTGGTGTGGGCACTATCAATCTGTACTGGGTTGCAATGGGGAATGCTTGTGGAGAGGCTGCTTGGGTGACTCATTTTGTGTTTGGCATTTCTGCCTTGGATAGTAAATGTTTCTGAAGCTCTGTCTGCAAGTTCTTTAGCCCGTATTTTCTCAGCGGCTCTGAGCTTGGCTGCATGAGGTCTGTACTTGCGTCGATCAAGTAAGCATCGCCGACTGCCGCGGGGATACAGAGCAATGAAGCTATTGCTAAAGCAGCTGGTGCAGTTGTTTTGGGGTGTAAGAGGAGAAAAAGTCTTAAATGAAATGTAATTTAGTATTTTGAGGCTGAAATCTATGGCTGGGTGATATTCAAGTGTGAAGGGGCGAAGTAAGGCTGCAGCATTTGGTCCCACCTGCTCCCTATCCTTTAGGCGTAGAAGGTGCAAGGGTTTGGGGGCAGCAGGACTGTTGTCAATAGGATGAATAGTGCTTTGTTGTTTGGGGGTTTTTTTTTGGTCTGATTTCCTTGCTCACGTTTTATCCTCTGGCACAGACTCTCTGCAGCCTGTGTGAGCCCACCCAGCCACCTCTACAGAAGGGGAATGGAGACCGAATGCTTCTCTCCTGCATGAACTTCAATCTGCAGTAGGAACCGGCGCCCTTTGGAGACCTGCTGCTAGCAAGCAGCTGAATTAAACGTATCGATGCTGCCTACAAAAACGGTTTTAAAATAGCAAACTGGTGCAAATTTTCCCTCCCTGGAGCCCAGGCAGGACAGAGGTTGCAGGAAGGTGACTTTCAAGGGAGTATGGCTATTTTTAGCAATAAGCTATTGAGTCTGAATTTTCTAATGGTTGGCCTGAAAATATCTTGTAGTGTGACTGATGCATCTGAGGAAGCAGCAACCGAGGGATTAAAAATATTTTATGCATTTACTGTAAAGAAATTGGAGTTGGCTGTTAACCTATGCTCAGTGCATGGATGCCGGGCACCTGTGGATTCGTGTGCTTTCTGCTCTCCTGAGGACGTGTGCGGTGGTAACACAATGTAGTTGTTTATCTGGGGCTTGGGTACACAGATATGTGCCTTTTGGTGTCCCCTCAGAGCTTCCCACTTAATTTTGGGACTCTAAAACTTGTGTGAGCAGCACTAAATAGGAGTTAAGAGGCACTGAAAAGCTTTTTCTTTCTTTTCTTTTTTTTCCTGCTCTGATGTCTCTGAGCTGGGTTTGGTCTGTGACTGCCAGCAAAAGCAACATTTTAGAGGTGGAATAAATCTTATCCATTGATTTGGCCAACTGAGATTCTCTTATGTCCCCTGATTTATTTTTCTTTCTGACACCCCCCCCCGATGTTATGACACATTTCTGTCTGTAAGTCCTTTCTCTTTCCAGGATATCAAATGAGTGGATCTTGCTACTACTTGGTGCAAAGAGGAGCTCTTGGGAGCTGGTATTGCCTGGCTTTGTGCTGGCTTTTAACAACGCGTATGGAGAGAAAAAGCGACTTTGGCAGAACAGCATCACACCAAGGTTATGATCTTGAGACGAGGTGGTGGCCAGTAACGCCTATAGGTCTGTGGCATACAGAGATTTTGGGGTCTGCAGGTAAAGTCTGGCTTATTCGATGCATAAGCATTTCACAATTGCAACCTGTACCAAAATATGTCTGTCTTCCTTGTGGCCAGATGTTGTGGCTTAACCCCAGCCAGCAACTAAGCACCGGGCAGCCACTCACTCGCTTCCTCCCCGCAGTGGGATGGGGAAGAGAATCAGGAAAAAAAAAAAAAGGGGGTAAAAATTGTGGGTTGAGGTAAGAACAGTTTAGCAGGACAGAAAGGAAGAAAATAATAATGGTAATAAAATGACAATCATAATAACAAAAGGATTGGAATATACAAAACAAGTGACGCACAAGGCAGTTGCTCACCACTCACTCGCTGACGCCCAGTTAGTTCCCGAGCAGCCATCTGCATCCCCCAGGCCAACTCCCCCCATTTTATATCCTAGAGGTGACGTCCCATGGGATGGAATATCCCTTTGGCCAGTTTGCGTCAGCTGCCCTGGCTGTGTCCTGTGCCAGCGCCTTGTGCCCCTCCAGCCTTCTCGCTGGCTGGGCATGAGAAGTTGGAAAATCCTTGACTGGGTCTAAACACGACTTAGCAACAACTGAAAATGCCAGTGTGTTACCAGCATTATTCTCATATTGAATCCAAAATGGAACACTATACCAGCTACTAGAAAGGAGATTAACTCTATCCCAGCCAAAACCAGGACACGAGGATTGTTTTCTACCATGAGACGATGGCTTTTCTCTCCTTGATGTGGTTGAGCCAGGGCGTTTAATGCTGCGGTTGCAGAGGGTTAAGGTTGCTTTCTGTGCTGCTCAGACTGAAGTTTTGGCTTTTGGCTCTTTAGGACAACTTGGCCAATGGACTAGCTTTTTCTCTATTAGTAGTTCTTGCTTTTGGTGGCCTCGGATGCTCCTCCAGGGTGTGTTAAAGGATGTAGTGCTGGCTACAAGCAGGAGCTGAACCTGGGAGGATTCTGTAGTGGGAGGTGATGGGCTTTTCTACACTTGTGTCCTGTGATGGCCTGAGGCATAAAAGCTTTTAAATACACCCAAGGAAGGTGGTTTTGGAGGAGAATAGTCAGCAACGGGTTTATTTCAGCCATTGAGTGGTTCTACTTTTGTTCTGAAGCTCCATAATGATTAATATCTGGTGCAGATCTGGTTTTCCCTGCTCTCCATCCTTATGGCTGAATTATCATCATCATCACTGTTACATCCAAGGTGTGAGACTCAGCTCTAGAACATGGAAAAGACCTAAAAAGACTCTTTCTAAGCTGTGGAAATGGCATTTCTGCTTCTAGGTCTCAAGTGGCTAGGAAATGGCTAAGCCTGGGAGACTTCTAGGTAGAGGAAACGATTAAAGCAGAGCTGTGTTTATAACAGGAGCACAAATGAATTTGCTCCATAATTATAGCCCACGGGACTGTGCATCACCTTTGTCAACATACTGCTTCCTTGAGCCCCTATAGAGGAAAATCCAGCCCTGACACCCTGGCTGTGCAGATGACCATTAAATGGGCAAATCGCTGAGCTCTGCTCGACCCAGCCTTCTGCTCTGGCATGCCTTTTTTTCAAGAGAGAAAAGGCCAATTTCCACATTTTTGTTTGAGGCGCACAGCAAGCGAGGAAAAGCTTTTCTGGGTGTGCACAGGTAGTGGTTTGGTGGTTTTGTTTGGCTTGTTTTTTTTTATTTCTCCTGTAGGTTCTTGCTCTCCCTATATAGCATCCTCTATCATCAGCGGTGGCTTTGGGCACCGAGTCCTTATTGCTAATGCTGGGTGCTAATACCGAGCTACCTGCATCCCTGATATATTCAGGAGGGTATTTTTCAGCTCCCTCATTTCTTGAAGGCCTGGGAAGGAGAGCAGGATTGTACAGCTGGGCTGAGCAATGCTTACTTATCAGGGCTGTAAATCAGGCTTGCGTGGTTGTGGAAGAAACAGAAGCTGCTCTGACGTTTGAGCCAGAGGCTCAAAATTGAGGGTTTTTATTACATTAGAGGCTTTGGTTTTCTCTGTTGCTGTATCATGGAGTGCGTTGGTCCACGGTTGGTCGTGTGTTGGTGGGAAGGAGTTTGGAAAGAGCCTGTATGTCTCATTACAAGCTGTGATGGGTTGACCCTGGCTGGACGCCAGGTGCCCACCAAAGCCGCTCTATCAATCCCCCTCCTCAGTTGGACAGG
>JANZLQ010000052.1:19085109-19119862 GCA_026212715.1 Elanus axillaris
AGCTACCAATGCAGAACACAGCACTATGAGGGCTGCTGTGGGGAGAATTAATTCCATCTCAGCCAGACCCAATACACAAGCCATGGCCTCAATGAATTTTCTCCAATTCCCACGCTATACGTTGGCAATTTACCCGTGTAAGATATCTTTGCGGTATCTGCTTGCCCACTGCAGAAAGATGCAGCTCCCTCTGCGGTGCTGGTTGATGTCGGCCGGATCTATCCTACCCATCATGATAGTGCAGTCAGATCCTGCCACGGAGTTTTCGCTGGAAAAAACCGAGCGAATCGCACGAGGACGTTTGCTGGAGATAAAATTATGTCTAGTTGCTTGTGGTGGCTCCCATTCTGGGCAAATTGTAATAAGCTTGGGGACTTCCAAGAAGTTTTTGATTTTAAAAAAGAAAATACGCACAATTAAGGGGTAGAGAGGGAATGAACGAAGAAAATATATGCTCAGAATAATTTGTGGATAATTAAACCCATGTGACTCCTCTTGAAAATGGAGGGGGAAGGTTGTTTTTTCCCCAAGCTGCTGGATAATTTCCGCAGCCCCATGGCTTTAGCGTATTTAGCCAGGTATCTCGTGGCAATGGATTAAATAACCACAGCAGAGACTAAATCTTAGTGCAGGATTAAGAAATGGGTATAAGAGGGAAATTGCAGCAGCTCCATCCACATTTCCCGGGGGAGACATGGGTCTGGACCCCACGCAGATTGCGGGGTCGAGGTACAGAGGAGTTATTTTTAGTGTTGGGTACCCATGCAGTGAGTTTGTTATTTGCTGTGGGTTAATTAGCAAGGCTTTTTAATGGAGAGCTGCAGTGACTCAGTGTTTTGGGAAGAGTCTTTGGGGCTGTGTTTTCCCAGTGGGTTTTACCCAGTGCCCCAGGGAGCATAGCTTGCATAAAAAATGTAATCAAATTCCTGTTTACCTGAGTTTTATGAACTAATAGATAATCTTTTCTTCGGTTAAAAAAAAAAAAAAAGACAGGAAAAAGCAGAGCTGTCAACTATGAGCTACAACTTCATCTTTGTTTTGCAATTACAACTTCTGTGCTGGCAAAACCTGATTTCTTGGGGCTATAAGCCCAGTGGTGTCTTTACCCTTTGGCATGTGCTAGCCCAGATTATAAGCAATATTTTGCTGAAGCAGTATCTGTCAGATGTCACACCATGTCTCTGTGGGTTGTTTGGTGGGTTTTTTTTTTAACCCAACTGAGCCCTATGTGTTTGCATCCACCTGCATGGCTCCAGCACTGAGGCTCAGCAGAGCAAGTGGCCAGCAAAGAGACACCAAGACAGTTAAGAAGTGAGGTAATAGGGGAAAAAAAAACCAGAAGTGACCCCAGTGAATGGGACCTTTGGGAGCTGCAAGGAAGGAGACACAAAGTCTGGGCACACATGAGCCTTGCAAATACCCAGTGGAAGGTAATGCTGTCCCACCCTTAATTAAATTGCAGGCCGTTGAGCTGCAGAGGCTGGAGCATCAGTTGCTTCCCAAGGGGATAATAACACAGGTGTGTGGAGGACCGCTCTGTCCCATGCTACTAGAAGTGACACCCCGCAGACCGACGCTGACCCAGGGAGATGCTCGAGCGCGATTGAACCGCAGGAGCGAGCGACTCCTCTTCTCCCTGTCACTTTGGCCACCAGCGCGGGCACAGCGGCTGCGGCGTGATGCCGAGCCTGGCACCTCCAAGCCCCACTCCCTATCCTCCTCGTGGAATCAGAGTGGTTTACAAATCAGAAAATTGCACATTAATGCTTTGGTTTTATTCCTGCTCATCATCTTCCAGCATTGCTTGCTTATTATCTTAACTCCTTGGAGCACTTTCTCCTCCCGCCCCCTTGCCGCTCACTTTGTTCTTTATATCTGTCATGCTCACAGTCATAGCAAACCAGCTGTGCCGTGGTTTACAGTGATACAGATTAATGTTTTCCACTTTAATTGCTGCCTGCCCGGGGGGAAAAAAAAAAATTACAGGCCAAGCTGTCATTTGACTAAAGCAATTGCACTGCGGAAGGTCTTTTCATTTGCTGCTGTGGATTTTAAACAAAAACTTTGGCGCTTTCAGTTGCTGCAGGAGGGGGTAACGAAGCCGAGGGAAGTGCATCATGTGGGATCTGGTTCTTAAATATAGCTTGGACTTGGTGTGCAACACGTAGGATTTAATTTGGAGACTGGCATCTTGGTTTATTCATGGCCCAATAAAGAGAAGCGACTCCTGCGCGTGGCTCGAGCATTGGATGTGAAAAGTGTTTGGCTAATTTTTTTTCCGGCAGGACAGGCGGAGAGTTGGAAAGACCTGGAGAAGGAGGAGCTGGGACTTGCTGTTGCCCATGAAGATGGAAAAAACTAGCCCCAACAATATATCCAGGGAGAAAAAAATAATGAGAAAATAAGCTCCTATGCTTTTAAATAAGGAATTCTTACTAGTGTGGAGTTTTGCAACAACAGAAGTGACAGCTCTGAAAGGCACAGGCAAAAGTGGTCAAATAAAGCCTTAGAAATCCCACATCAAAGCTTGCAAAGGGGGTTAAGATTAGCACAAGGATTTGCTAATGAGGTTGTAGGCCCGAGTGAAACTTCTGCTTTCTCTGGCTCTGGTATGACCGGGGGTAAAACCAAACTCTGCATCAGCAAAGGGGGTGTAATGCGGTTTGGTAGCCTGGAGAGGAGGGGGGGGAGTTTGCTGTTCAGCTGCAAAACTTTTTCTCTTGTAGAATGTTCAGCGTGGCTTGCTTGCAAAGGGAGCGCAGATGAGAACTGCGGCAGCATTGCTTTTTGTGCAGTTAAGTGTTAAATTAGTTGGCAGAAGCTGTAATTTGGGTGCTCTCGTGCCTGTCTGAAGGAGGCTGGAGTGGTGGAGTGTGGCTATTTCCCTAGCTCGGAGAGGATAGCACGGATCCTATCCCTGCAGCGTGCCCATGTGGGCAGCCTGGAGCTTGCCTGGACTCAAGTGCTAAACCCTAAATTAGCACTTTCCAGTCCTAACTTGGCTCTAGGGAATTGCAGCAGGATCCTATGAAAAGCCTCACTAATTAATGCCAAGGGCATGATTAAGGCAGAGAACCAAAGAAGAACTGAAGCAGCAAATGCTGGCTGTTCCCCTGGCACTTCCAGCTGCAAGCTGGCTACTCCCATCCCATCTAAAAGACTTTTGGGGCTTCTAAGGAGTTTTTTTGGCTCACCCAGTCCTAGGTACAGCTCAAGGACCCCACGCTGCCCAGCTTAGGCCGAGGGTTGGAGGTGGGGCTGGGAGCCAGGCTGGCTGCATGCAGCAGCCGCTTCCATCTAGCAGCTTAGCAAAATCAAGGTGTGGATCTCCACTGGGCTCCAAATCTAGTCTTTTGACCGTAAGACCTATCCCAAAAGCTCTCCAAGCCCCTTTTCGCCCTCTGGCTTCTTGCATGGGGCTCCCCATGCACGGGGGCAGCTGGGTCCCCTCCTTACCCCAAAGCACCAACAGATCCTGCTTAAGGTCCTCTCTGTGCTTTTCTGGAGGAGCAAAAATTCATTTGCAAAGGTAAAGCTGGCAAAGTTGAGCGGCAGTCGGGTGCCTGGGCTCATCAAGTTTGCTGTGCCAATGATTTGCAATTAATATGCTGGGGAGCCCTGCTTGGGGGAAGAAGTAGCATCTTTATTGAAGGTGCTTGGTATGCCAGCTGCACGCGGAGCCAACCGAAGCGCCACTGAGGGTACGTTAATAGCACAGCTTGGGCCTTCTGAGAGTTTTGCATGTTTTCCTGCAGCCTCGCTTTTTCGTTTTACTGGATTATTATAGGAAATTTTCTGCCTATAAAGCCTGGGGTGATTTGTGGGGTGGGAAGGGGATCCCCATCCTCCAGCTATCGGAGGGGGACAGGGGTCCGCCGGTGGAAAATCTCCTTCCAGCAGCAGTGTTGCCCCCTCAAATGTTTGCAAACCCCCAATTTTTTTTCTGCTGGTTGACATCCAGTGGTTTGAATGGGCCCTGTTGGTTCTGAGCATTAAATGCTGGCTGAGTCATTTCTTCCTGCAGTTAATGATTGCTGGGGCCTAATGCTGCCAGAAGCAGTGTCGTGTTAATGATTAAAACCCCTAAATAAGGGCTTGCTTATTCCCTGTGTGCGAAGCCACTCCGTGACCGTCCCCTAGCTCCAGCAGCATTGCCAGAGGGGGGAAAAAATATTCAAGAATAAAACCCGTCCTATTCCCATTGCCCTTCCTGGTCCCTCCGTACCCCAAGAGCACTGCACCAGAGCGACATTAAATAGAGCAGAGTTTCAAGTCCTGTTTAAATTTGGACCATGTTCTTTATTCAGTGCAACGTTAAGCTTTCAAAAAGCTAAGCCTGCCTCTCCCTGGTGTCCAGCAGGGCTTGTGCATTATCTATCCATTACGGTAATATTAGTATAAATAAATGGATGATTTAAGTTGGCTCCTGTCTACTCATCTCTGAGTGCATCTTTACATCCAAGCAGCAAAGCATCTGTCCGCATTTGTGCCACCAGAGGAGCGCTTATTCTTTATCATCTCTTGCAGAAAGGAAAGCGCTGTATAAAATTTTATACACTTGGGGGGGGAAAAAAAAAAGTAAAATTTGAAGATCTCTGGGTGTCTAATGAAGGGAATTTTCTCTTGCTAGGGGAAATACTGAATTCCTGCTGATGCACGCGAGGGTGGGAGCTGGGAGAGGGACCTGCTGCTGCTTTTGCAAATGTGCTTTGGTTCAAATTAAGGAATATTTAAGGGGAATAAAAATCATTTCCGATTCACATATGAGACTGCTGTATCCCTGCACCAGCAATCCTCCCAGGCTGAGGTCCGAGTGACAGCGAAAATCAGTGCCGTGAAAGCAAATCTCTCCTTTCTTGAGTGTGCTAATTGTGTCATATAGAACCAGGCAGAGAGTTTTATTGCTGTTCCCATCCCTGCAGGCAGAAATCTGTTTTTTTAGGAGTGAGTTGTATGGCATAATTAACTGCTTGCGGAATATCGGGTGTTAATTACTGGCTGATGAGGAAGTGGTGCTGGGGAAGAGCCTGTGATGTGCTCGTGGTGTTCTGGCCTGATTTATACTGCTGGAGGTTTGGGGTTTGCCTGTGATTCAGTGGAGAAGGGGAAGCCTGAAGTTACTGGTAAAACCTAGGGTGAACCAAAGTTTTACGCTGAATCATTCTCTTAAACGTAGCTTCAAAGTAACGTGGAAATTTTAGGCACTGTTGGGCGTTATCTATGGACCTGATGGTTTAATGATTTAAATCTGCTGCTTCGGACATGCCTTAGCTGTGTCGCAGCCTGGTTTTGTAGGGAAATATTGTTTCTCCCTTGCTCTTTTCCACGCTAAGTTGACTTCTGAATTAAAGCAAAGAAAGCATATTACGTAAATAGGTGAATGTACAGAGGGTTAGTCACCAAGCGCCAAGATTTCTCTGTGCAACGAGTTGAAAATAAGCCCTGCAATCCCTGTGCTGGTTCATAGTCAGGTCTGATGGGAAGAGGTTAGAAAACCAAGAGAAAAGTCATGGGGCAAGTGGGGTGGGTTTTTTGTTGTTTGTTTGTTTGAATTGACTCTTTTCCTGGCTGCAGCATCCTTCATAAAGGAAAGAAAGGGTGGAGGAAATGCATCGTACATCTCCCCAAATGTATCTTGCTCAGTGCTTGGTGTTGGGATTTCTTATTCCAGGCACAGGCTGGTAAAAAGAAATGCTCTGTACCGGCGATGCTATTGCCGTTTTCTTCCTTTGCACGGGTGTTCGCAGTACCAGCTTTATTGGGTGTTAGCAAAATGTGCTGGTATAGACCAGGCTCCAACACACTAAAAGTTCATTTTAGATTAGCTTTAAAAAAATGGGGAGAAAAGTTGACTGCTGTCTTTGCTTGTTCAGCCTGGTCCCAGCCAGCTGTAGCTAAATCATGCCCAGAAACGTCATTTTTGGGACGTGTTTCATCCTGTTATCGTATCCCAAAGTGTAATATCCTCAGCATTTGGGATCTGCTGGCCATTGATAATTGTATAACTTTCATCCCATCTCTGCTCTCACCCTTGCAGCTTATCTACTAAAAGGAAAGGGGTATGATCTCTGCTGCGCTGAACTACTCACTGTCTGCTGCAAGCTGGATAAATACAGCTCCCACGTCTTCGCGTGCAGCCCTGAGTCTCTGTTATTTCTTCAAACCTTGCTTTAAATTCTCCATTTGGCTACGCCAGAGAAAAGCAGCATCCTCCTCCCAGGAGCCAGGCTTTTTAAACATTTCCTAGGCCATGAGCCGCATCACAGATGATGCCCCTTTTCCTTCCCATCTCTGATCCGCAGCGAGTCAAGCTGCAGAAACGAAGGGTGCTCCTCTTTTGCTGGGCGCTCCTCTTCATTGTCAGAGACTGACTGCAGACACAGCTTTTCCAAGCTCCTCTTTTGGCTCTTTTTATTAAACACCAGTTTTACGCTCTCTACTACTATATTTGTATTGCTGTACAAATGCTTCCAGGAGCTGTGCGGTCTCCTGGTGCCGGTTTCTTCCTCCTCACACCTTTTCTTTCAAGCGTTAAACCTCACTGAACCCGGGTGTAATAATTTATCTTTCCTTCTTCCTACCCACGCAAGCGCCAGGCGGCTCAAGGTGGTATTGAAAGGGAGGAGTTGCTCGCAGTAGCAAGCCACAACAGGTAAATCTGGACATTGCTCTCCGGTCCTGGGCTCCGAGGGACCGCCTGAGGGGCATGTGTCCCTGTTCTTACTAGATTTTGGGCTGCCACTTCGCCCTTTGCTGCTGCAGGAGAGCTCCTGGGATGGCGGCAGGATCGCAACAAGTTCTTTCAGCATGCCCGCAAGGGCAGGAGGCCCTGATTGCCACACGTTTGCCATTAAAAATTTGCTGGAGGTCCACGCGTGCACCAATTTTTGGATTAATTGTTGGAATAAATCCACTGAAACAGAGCTTTGTTGTTGCTCTCGGCAGCAAAACCAAGCAACAAACTCAGTAAAGGGTTAACGCCGTCCGCTTGTGCCGCTGCTGCCTTTCCTCTAATTGCTTTCTGCTCCTGCCAGGCGGAAGTTGGAGCGAGCAGTTCAAGTTTAAGGCTTGCTCGTGTGCATGTGTACGCTTTTTCGGCTCGGCGGCGGAGGGCAAGCGCTGGCCGGAGCAGAGAGGGTCCGGTGGGCAGCGAGCAAACCCCTCTCGCCGGAGCTACGAGGATGGCTCAAGCTTCCGAGTGCCGAAATTCCCACCTCTATTACTACAGCATCAAATTTGCTCTGTCCACCTACGCCACCCTCTTCTCGGTAGGTGCTCCGGTTGCTTTTCTGTCCTTCCTGGTGTTTCTCCCCGCTGTACTACCCCCGTGGGTTGGATTTTACTTTTCAGCGTCCAAATTTCCCCTTCCAAGGCATCAGATCTTTGCAGTAAAACCTGGTGCTGCGAAGCCCCTTGTGCTTGGTGCTAGCTGGGTCCAAAACGGGCAATCTTGGGCGAAACCGTGGGTTTGGGTGGATTTAAGAGCACCTCCCCGAGAGTGCCCTTCCCCAGAGTCACTCTTGCAAATCCCTCATAGCAGCGAGTCGCGTTTCAAGGCATTTGGAGCATAAACACAGGGAAATCTAATGTTTTCACCTCACAAGCACCCGCCAGGCGATGTTGCCGGCCAGATCCCCCCTGCCCATCTTAGCCGTTGCCTTTACAGTGTTCAGGTGGGACAAGGCACGAAAGCAGACGTTGAGTGGCGGGTATTTTAGCCAGGTTGGTTATTTTAAGAGGAAAAAATAAAGCTTGTTTTCAAGCAGTTGTGAATCGTTGACGCAGCTACAGTCGGGGCGAGGCTTCCCTGGCACCTGGGAGGTGCCAGCACTTGTGGGAGCAGGGGAGGGGAAAGCAAGAAATTCCCCATCCCTTTAGGGTCTCTGCGTCCTCAGTTAATGCACGAGATACAAAGTTAGCACCTTCCTAGGATTAATCTTGCATAATGCAGTCCATATTTACAGATGTTTTCTCCCGAGGTCTAATTAATCCTCTTTGTCCTGTGCACGACTGCCTGCTGGGTGTGTATTGTGGTATGCATATCTAATTGTACAGGTGTAATTGCAGAAATATCTGTGCAAGTTCCCAGGCAGGCTGTGAATGGTGAACAAGGTTACGAGCGAAGTTTGAAAATGCTTTTTATTTCCCTTTTTTTTTTTTTTTTAATGGAAGAGCTCATTGGGAGGGCAGCACTCACCCTTGCTAGTTGGGGACTGCAAAGCCCGTTGTCTCACTGCGCCGAATGACTTGTGCCCACCCTGGGGCGTGAATATGAATAAGAAAAAAGGAGGGGTTTTGTACAATATCTCACTGATTTCCTCGAGGCCTGCTGGGTAGGAAGACTCCGGAGGGGAGAGGAGACTCGAGTATCTCCCGCAGAGCGGCCAGAACCCTCGTGGGACTCCTGCTGCAGCCAGTGAGAGCAAAAAAATCCGGATTTCTTAACCCATTTGTGGCTGCGGTCTGAAATTTTGGGTAAGGATAGTGCAATATTTTTGCTTGCAAAATTAATCCGTGGGAAAACCTAAATTGCTGAGTTTTGCTCTGTTTGAGGTTTCCCCAAATGCCTTGAAGCAGCTGTAGGGAGGGGGAGGAGGTGCAGGTTTTTTTGCTCCCAATTATTCTGAACCCAGGCTGGGGCTGCGCTTTGCAAATGGAGATTAACAACAGGATGAACCACCACAGTCTCGATGATGGACGCTTATCGATTGCTGAGGCATTTTGGGGCGCTCAGTCGGGCATCCTGGTGAGTCCAACAACAAGAAGAGACTCAATAATTTCCTGGTGTCTGGCAAATAACTGCAAAAAAAGCTGCTTTGAATCGCTCCAACCCAGCCTGCCTTCAGCCCCAGGATGGTCCTTGAGTGGGGATGATGCTCCATCAAATCCATACGGATTGTGCGGCTCCTGCGAGCTTTTCAGCCGTCTGACCTACTTCTGGCCTCATTTGCACATGTTGCCGTTGTATTAATTCAATGGTGCAACCGAACCCTTCAAAGCCTCGTTAACCAGACGTGACCAGGGCAGGGTTTCACTCTGGCCAAACGCGCTCGATAAAAAATGATTGTGTAGGAACTTTGCGCTTGCGTTGTATGAAGGCTTTGAAAATTTAACGCCCCTGAGTAAAAATTCAGTTGAATAAGACTTGAGCTGGTTCACCATGAAGGATCGAGGAGGTTTGGGGTGAGATGCATCGTGGTTTTCTAGCATAGGGTTGTCCCAGCCTGCAGAAAGCTGGATCTGGTGCCGCTAAATTCTTTCCAGGCTTTTCCTGTAATGAAAGCATTTATTTATAGGTGGGAAAATCAGTAAAGGAGTATGGGACAAGCCGGAGAGCGGCTTTAAACCAAACATGGACCAAAGGGCAGAGGGGTGTGAGCATCATGGGTTGGACCAGCTGGTTTTATACAGGTGGATTTAATTCTTGTTGTGGAGGACTCGGTGGATCATAGATTTGAAGTTTTCTTTTCAAAAATAAATGCTTCTTTCCTTTTCTTACTTTTCCCGTAAAATTGAAAACTGTTGTTTTAATTGACCCTTACAGAAGCATATTTTTTAACATTCCCATGTACCGTCAGCAGTTAAGCATTACACGACGTATTTTGTCGCCGTATTATTAATCCCGTGACTCTATCTTTTAATGGCTACAAGCATTCAGCACTTGCTATATCACGGTTTCTCGTCTGCACGTTACAGTAAAACCTTCTGAGGAGGAGCCGGAGTGCCCTTTCTGCTAATTTGAAGGCAGACGGGTCTTCAAAAGCTGGGAAGAACGATTCTGCTGTGAGCTGGGGATTTGAAAAACAACAGTTTTGCGCTTAGTTTTGCATCTCTGGTCATCTTGGGTGGAGAATGAGGTGATGCCCCCTTCCCTCTTCTCCTTCCTGGACCAGTGCTCTGACTCACGTAATCTGGCTGCCGGGGTCTGTGTGGGCTTGAAGCCACTGCCATCGTGACTTTTTGGTGTTCCCGAATAAGGAGAAATTACTGCCTTGCGTCAGTGCGGCGTTGACTCATCCAATTAATGCCGTTCACCCTGGAACGAGCCATGTCTGTTGCTTGGCCCTTGGCAGGCTTCGAGGTTGCGCTGCTTCGGCCGTGTTAACGTCCCCTTGGATTCGTGGTAGCCATTCGCTCTGCTTGTGGCTGAGAGTAACTCCTGTTACTCGGGTCTTTGAGGTCTTGGACAAGGGGAATGTGGCGCCTCTCAGGTATTTAGTGGGATTTTTAGGACAGGGTAGGACTGTTCGTGTCTCTTGCTAGCACTGGCGGGCTTGTGCACGTCTCTTGTCAGCATCAGGTAGGTACCTCTGTGCCAAAGCCAAGTCATACAAGGATGGAGAAGCAATCGCGAGCACCAGAGAGCCCATAGCTCGAGGACAGTTTTGCAAACTCCCTGTCGCCTGTGGGCTAGCGGTGAGCTCCAGCCACCCGTTTGGCACTCCCCAAACCCTGCCAGCATCATCAGAGCTGCGTATTATATTATTTTCTGCTCATTAATTGCCTTTCATCCCACTTCGTGACCTCCAGGTCTCTAAATGATTTTGCAGTCAGTGGGACAGTGATTTCCACCTTTAGCTCTTCTCCTTCCCAGGTCCCCAGCTCCCTGCACCAGCTCTTTCCTTGCCGTTAGATGGAGAAATGCCTGGAGAGGAAAACCAGCATCTCTGTTATCCCACTAAGAACACACAAGGTTGGAGCGAAACAGCTTTGGAAATGGGCTGCAAAGGTAGGGAAGGGGCTCGCGCAGATCTGCCGCTTCTCAGCAGAGAAAAATGCTCTTTAAATTGTCAGGTTTTGTAGCATCCCTCCAAGGACTGGACTTCCCTGGTTTGTGCTCTGTGGAGTTGTTTTCGTTCTTGGTGTCAGAGCTGATTTGAGGGGGCTGCGCAAAAGCCTTATCACAGCGTGGTGCGACATGTCAGGTCTTCCCGTCTCCGTCGGGAAACAGCCCTGCGTTTAACTGCGGGTTTGGAGGCCGCTAAAATCCTGGCTAGGGGCAAGAGTTGGTCACAGCACCTCGTATTGGGCTGAGAAATTCAAGTTTGCAATTTTATCTACCCAGGTGTATGGGAGGGAGGGAGGAGAGCACATCCCGGGGGTCCTTTTTGGCGTGGCAATGGTGGTTGGATGTCCCGGGGCGGCTGTTCGCTGCCCTCCATCCCCCTGCCCGCTCAGCTCCTACAAACTCCAGGATGCACTAAAATCAAGCAGGGCTGAAATTAAAACTGAAGGTGATTTCTTCCCAGCTTGTAAGAGGAGAATCGATGCAGGATGCCTTCACTGCAAGGTCTGGCAGAGTTGCAGCCACCCCCTTGGCTTTCCCCACGGTGGTGGTTCGATCGCATGGTTATTATCATATAGAAACGGGGTAATCATCCTCTCATTAGCGGGTAAGTGCAGGTTTGCTTTTTCTCTTAGATGCACATTGCAGAGCAGTTCTAATTACTAGCTGCTGCCTATTCTGGTGTTCGCACTGTTATTAAGGTGATCATCGGGCAATTAATAAGTAACTACAGAGGATTTACCAGCAAACTTCATTATGTGCCTTACCATGTCATCGAGTGTGGATGGTAGAAAAGGGTTGCGATGCCAGGAATCAAAAATATCCACGCTGATTGAATTCATATGGCAAAACCAACCCCCCTCCAGAGAAACCCAGTGATGGAAACCAGGGCAGCCAGGCTTCGCGAGGGGTGATGCAAACTTCTCCTGCTGCTTCTGACGCTCATCTCCGGCGGAAGGGGGTTGGGCTGATCAGGTTTTTGATGAGGTACATGGTTATTCCCCTTGTAGTTTTTTATGGTGCTGCATAGGTCCTGGCAAAGACTTTGATGTCACCGGTGTGCTCCAAATCCACCATTTTTTCACAGGAAAGCTGCTTTTCAAGGAACGCTGGTCTTTCTCCCCAGCTATTTGCCATGCAAATCCCTCTGTCACCCATCTTGCAGCAGCATCGCTCCCTGCTCGTCCTTCCAAAACTGATTATATTCCAGCGAGCCTTCCTTCGCAATCTGCCTTTGCTGGGAGATGTGCCAGTATATCCGTTCCCTTCCTCGAGGTGTGTGTTGCTTTGCAGGATGCTTTCTTGTGCTTTAAGCTGCTTTGAGTAGAAGGAACTTTTTTTTTTTTTCTTCTTTTTTTTTTTTAAATCGGAGGGTGCTTTTTAGCCAGCGGGCTGTGGAGATGGGTCGGTGTCCAGCCTGCAGCACTAACCCTTCGTGAAGCAGGCTGCAAGGGGCTGGGTGTCCTTTTAAACTAGCAGCTAAGCAAGGAGAGGGCCAAGAAATTCAGGTGGATCAGCTCCATATTGGCTTGTTAGTCCCAGGGACTAGTTTGGGCTGCTTGGGCATATATAGCATGCAGCCTTTTCTAAGCTATGAAACCCCCAAAAAGCGATGCAGCCTGGCTTCGGTTGCTGGCAGTATCTGCCGTACCACGCAGCGCCTTTGCCCCCCATTGTACTTGCGTTTCCCCATTGCGTTTGCATGGCAAATAAGCAGTGCGTGCCTCCCTCCAAAAAAAAAAAAAAGGGTGTTATTCCTGGCGCTGGCGGGGGTTTTTCCTGCCAAAGGGATGGCCCTGGCGACGCTGGGAGGAAGGACCGGCACCGATCTGCAGCAGCCGCATGCACGCCACGTGCTTTAAATTTTTCAAGCATACTTTTCAGCCCCGGAAAAGCTATTTTTAAGCAATGCGCATGTCTGTCCTGAAAACCCTCCTCGGTTTCTCTCCCTTGCTAGCGGGTGAAGGCTGTCCCATGCAGACTGCTTCCTCAGGCACCCAGCCCTCGAACCTTCCCCCTCCCAGTTTGCTCTGTGCACTTTCCGTGATCTCTTCCCTCACTCGCATTGCAGATGGATTAATTAAAGTGGAGAAAGTGGTTCTGATTGGCATGCAGGAGGAACGGCAGGGATTAGCGGGGGGACGCATGGTGTGCATTAATGTCTACCCCCCGCCTTCAAAGCCAAATGTATTTCCTGGGACACTGTAGAAGAGATAAACATTAAATCAAACCTAATCCCAGCACACCAACCTGATGCTTAAAATAGAGTGTAAAGATGAAACTGTGATTAAAAGCTTCTTATCAGAAAGAGGCCTGCCTGTTTAGTTTCAAACAACTAAAGTGTCTGTAAAATATCACAAGTCTAAATTTCCCTTTCCAAGAGATTTCAATTCCTTTATAGATGAGATGGAGCCTGGAAGCAGACAGTGATTGATAGACATAACCTAGCTGCAAAAACACACCAGAAATAGTGTCCAGGCAGAGTAGAGAAGATAAAAATCAACGCCTCCAAAAAAACAAGGAATGTGCATGAAAATTAAGGATTGAATTGTCAGCATGAATTAACAGGAAGAGTTTGAGCGAACTCATTAGGAACAATGAAGACTCTTTAGAAAGGTGAAAGCAATGGGAAAAGAGAGAAAAAAGGGGTTTTTTTCTCCTCTTTGGAGATGTAGATTTTTGAGCGTGAGTTTCTGTGGCCGGGGGCTTTCCCCCAGGACCCTCCAGCTGTGATTTGGGATGGGGAGGGCTGCAAAAAGCAATGCAAAAAGTGCTCCGGGTGCTCCTTCGTTTCTTCGAGGACCTTTTCACGTGTCAGCTTGGCACTGGCTGAGAAATCGCTCGCCTCCGGCTGTGCCGCGGGTATGACAGGCACGATGCGAACGGCTCCTGACAGCACGAAACGCTTGGGATTGCATTGCTGGCTTTGATGTTGAAGGAACTAAAGGGATGCAAACAGCCCTTTTTGGAGCCCTGCTTTATCCCGGCATCGTTAGTCTCTCTTTTTCAATTAAAGCCCCTTCATTGAAGGGGGAGAGAGGGGAGGAAGGTTGTCATAAATAATCCGTTGCTTTTCTTTATAGCACTTTTCATCCAGGGATCAAAAGCTCTTCGTAACGGTGCAGTGAGCTTTGTTTCTGATCGTTGGTGCTGGCGTGCGAAGAGAGGGCGAGCAGCTCGCCGTGGGTTTGGCTGCAAGTCAGCGCTTGAGCCGGGTGTAAAATCGATGGAGTGAAATGAGTTGTTTTGGGGATTGTGCTGTCTAAGGGTGGAATTTGGGAGTGTGGGCTGCTGGTATTAAGGATTATCAGCCTTTGGGTCTATCAAACCCAAGGCAAGGGCCAAGCTGAGCATCCAGACACACCATAAAGATACAAGCAGGGAGGGGAGAGGAGAAACCTAGCAAAACCTAGCTTAAAGCTGTCCAGCTAGATTGATTATGCTGCAATTATACATCCCCTTCCCGGCCAGAGTAAGAGCAGCCCAGCATTGGGCAAAGGGGATGCGCCGAGTGCTGATGGCACCATTTGGGACTGGATGTTAAATGTCCCAGAGTTCGGTGGGCTTTCCTTGGCCATCTGGGACATCCTCCACCTCCTCCTCTCCCTTGAAGCCTCTGCTTTTTCCCTGTCAGTGTCTGAATCCTATCCTGTACTTCCCTTGCAGATCCTTGGCCTCGTGATCCTGTGTGTTGGGATTTACGCTGAAGTGGAGAGGCAAAAGCACAAAACCTTGGAAGGGATCTTCCTGGCTCCAGCCATCATCCTCCTCCTGCTGGGCTTCACCATGTTTGGCGTCTCCTTCGTTGGCATGGTGGGGAGCCTCAGGGACAACCGGACGCTGCTGAAGATGGTAAGGCCGTTACCGTGCTCTCTGTGCAGGCCTCGGAATGGTCTGGGTGATCTCAAGGAGGAAAATTAATGTATCCTAATGAGTCACCACCATGACTTACAGCAACAGTGTGCCCCTTCCTGGATTGAAATGCTTGTTTGATGTGACTGCTCGGTGTTTTCAGCTCAGCCACGAAGTCAGCGGAGGGGTAACGGGGAGAGGATATATTTAAATTGCAGAGCTGGTACCCTAATTTCCTGTTATACGTGGCTGAATGCCTCCCAACGTCTGCGGGAAGTCCTGCTGCCTTCCTCCGGGGTAACAAGGGCGTTATTTTGGGGGCTGAGAACCCGTCTCTGGTGGAGCAAAGTCTCCACCATTAAGTTTATTTTAGCCGCAACAATGCCAGTAGAAAACAGCTTTGTTTCCTTTTGCAAGGGAGTTCTTAGCAGAGGATAAAATTATCTTTGAAGTCTGAACTGGAGGAGACCCAGGACACCAGGGCAAATCTGTTCACTCCTAACCTGCTTTCCAGGCGTTTTGTCGGTGCGTTGAGCATCCGTCCGCCCGTCCGTCCTCCCTGCAGCTCATTGCCTGCCCTTGCTCTGGGGTAACACCTCTGCCTCCAGCGAGGAGCAGGAGGCTGCAGGGCTTTAGAAGGTGAATTACAAGCCGTTCCCTCCAGTCAGATGGGTGCGAAGCTCTTTCATCACCTTCAGCCAGGGCCAACATCCATCGATGAGCTCTGTGACAGCTCTGTTAGTTCTTCGGCTGCATCCGATGCTCCTTTGGTGAAGAAGTTGCTTTTGGACAAATAATCTGTGCTGGTCCGTGGAGCCTTCCTGCCGGCGCGCGTGTGCCTTGCATGCTAACGGGTTGCGTAACGCCTTCATCTCCCATGGTTTGGGTTGATTGGTTTATTAAAATCAAACACTCTGGGTAGCTAGCACTCACTGGTACTGGCTTGCAATATTGCTTTTGAAAATAGCTCAGCATTTGCATTTCCAATTAATACGGATGGGAGCCCAGATCAGAAAACCAATACTGTCTTTGCTTCTGCAGGAGCAGATGAAATTAGCATTGCTTTTTGATACGTCTGGTTTTGTGCCACCTGTGATAGGTGGTGGTTTGTGTTGCATTTGAAAAGGTTGCAGGGATCAAAGCTGTGCAGTTATACCTCTAACATATAACCCTCTTTTTCCTGTCCATCAAAGCAACGGCGAAAGCTCTGTACTTCTTTACAGTCTAAGCCCAGAAAATGTTTTTCAGCCAAAACTGAAGTTACGTTGCTTGTGGAGAACATTTCACCTTTTTTTTCGTTTGTCTGCTTTTAAAGCTATACAGTATGGGGTTCATTCTACCTAGGCTTACTCCAAAGAAGGATAAGTACTTCAAATTTCCGATAATATTTTTCTTTCTGTGCTAATACTTATGAATCACGGTTAATACTCTGTTTCCACCGCCCAGACCGAATTTGGAAGTGGAAAATTGACACATCAGAGGGTAGTAAATCTCATCCTTGAAGTGACCCAGGGCAACAGAAACCCAAGCTCATTAACTGTATTTCACAGGTTGTCTGCCAAATCAATTCTGCCATGGGCACAGCTGAGAAAAAGAAATAATCCTGCCCGTTTGGGCTGGCTTTTTCTCTTCGTGGATATGAGCAGCTTCATGCCTGCCATGTGGAATAAATAAAGCAATACCCAGTGTGCAAGACATCAAGCACAATAACGCTTGCATCCCTTTTGGCTAGGATATAAGAAAGGGGATGTTTGTCTCATGCGTTGAAATATGTTGTATTTCTGGGTGGTGGGTTTTTAGGGTTACTCAAGGCTCCTCGCCTGCCTTTAGCGGGCTGCAGAGAAGCACAACTGGCCCAATGCTTTATTAATTATCCATTTTCCGGGAACAGATAAACGAAGTGATATTTCATAGAATCATTTAGGTTGGAAAGGACCGTTAAGATCGTCAAGTCCAACTGTTAACCTAACATTGCAAAGTCCACTACTAAACCATGGATCCACTTAATCGCTATCCATTTCTGATAATGGATCCGGCCTAATTCCCAGTCTTGGAGCTGCAATAGCGTTTCCTCCATAGATGTATTCAGCTTGATGAGCATCAGCATGACAGCAGTGAAGCATTTTGGAAATGCTCTTGATGGCGAGATAAACGAGGGTGTTCCTTGCACACGCGTCGCACAGTCGCAGACCACAGATAACTCCCATAATTGTGCACGGAGGTGGAAATCGTAATGCTGCCTCTTCTTGTAGGAAATAACATTGTAAGCTCATAGCGGACAAATAATGCACTTAAAGAGCATCTCTACGAGCCCGGGCCGCGAGCGCGGCTTTGTTTGCGTCCACTCTGCTGCCTTGGATGAGCCATGGAGGACTTGCCTACTCAAAGGGGTTGCAGCTCTGTATGGAGGCAACCTTGGATTAATGTTTTCCTGGTGGAGATGCAGCTTATCCCAGCAGAAGTGCTTTATCCTTCTATCTTAAAACAGTTCCCCAGTGAGACTGGGCTGCACCGGAAGGCCATTACTGCTGGCGTGATTTTATGGCGCTGAATTACTTGATACTTTCTTGTGCTCTTACCTGCTCGCGGACATATTGGGAAAACCATATGGTCACGCCTGGACTTCTCCATTGTGTTTACATCCAAATTGTCTGTGAAATGCATTTAGTCTTTCCATCCATCACCCAGAAGTGGGTGCTCGTGCCAGGAATTCATAGAGGGTTTCACTGTGGGATGTCCTTCCTCGTGCAGCAGCCTCTTGAGGCACGGGAGACTGGGAGTTGCTTTCATTTGTAGAAGTTGTTTCACACCGGTTTTCCCCTGAATTTTACCGGGAGAACTCTTGAAAAGACATTATTGGTTAGTGGGGTTTGTATTCTCTTCACCTTGAGGGAGAATCGCGCGGTGTGGGGAGGATGGAGGAGGGAGCTCTGCCCTATGAGCCCCAAGACCAGACTCGGGATGGACCCTGGAGATTGTATCATGAGACAGCATAAAAATGCATATACTGATGCTGATGGATAATCAATGTATGAATCCCTTTGGGCTCTTAGGAGCTTACGTATGCAGATGGACTGCAGCTGCTCGAATGCCTGCACACAGGTTTTGAGGGAACCCAAGCTAAGGAAGAGCACAAAACTGCCCCGAACTTCAAATCACTAATAAAAATCGACTTGTGTCTTCATCTAAAAATATGTCTCGATAATCTGGAGAGCAGACAATAAATTCCTCTCTGTTTAGGAGCAAATATTTCAATGCCCTATGAAAATTCATCAGATAGCACTTGATGTTAATAACCTTTTTTTTTTTTTTTTTCCCACACGAAATGCAGCGGGCGTAGGTGCGGGTGTGTAAGTGCTTGTTAAATCCTCATTCATCTCAGTCGCTTACTGCTGACAGATGGATTTTTATTTCCCTTAGCCCCCTGGAGAAATATTGACGGTGTTTCTCTTAGGCAAAACAGTTAGGAAAGCCACCCAGCTCCTAAATCTGCTACTTGATATATTATTTCAATATCCCCCCTGCGATGTACCACAAATTGCATTCTGGTTTTAATCTTTTCCTTATCAGTCTTACTCTCTGCAGTCATTACCTGTAATTGTCGTGCACAACCACACGACACGTAAGCCAGATTATCGGGTCTTTAGCATCTTCTCTAATAACCCAAGCAAAGCCTGTTCAATAAAGCCGCCGCCTGCTTGCAATTCTCAGCTCAGGTTTATGAGACAAGTAACAGGCAAGACCTGGGGATTTTAGCTGCTGCCATATCTAATTGGCGTTATAAAGACTGGTATTTTATAGATGGGTTAAGAATTTCTGTTTGGAAATCAAGTTTCTTCCGTCACCTTTAACATTTGCAAGGCTTGAAGAGCTGCACGTTGTCTGATAAAGATGGCTTGCCTTTGCTTTGAGGGAGTTCAGGGTGATTTAGCAAATAGACTGTAAAAATCAATATTTCTCTCGCTCAATCTGATGGCTGGGGGAGCTGGGATGGCTTGGTTTAGGAACTGGAAATGCAATGGGACAGGCTGCTCTGGCGATTGGGCTTTGCAGTTGAATGTGCCCACATTGGCTCCTCTTCATGAGTTTTTTGTTGTGTTTTTTTTTTTTTTTTTTAGAGCTGTTCTTGCAAGAAACGTATCATATCTTGCTCAGCATCTCCTACCTGGGGGCTTGGGATCCGTGTGTTCATCCCATGGATATTTTAGCTTCCAAAAAGTCAGTAAAGGCCTGAATTTTCACAGGTGGTTTCAACAGAGTTTCATTTATTTGATGCAGAACGAGAGAGACGTGAGGGTCCAGGCAGGCCAAGAAATCCAGCTCTCCCATTTTTCTTTTCCATTTGGTGCGCTTTTTGGGTTCCTCCTTTCCTGCCTTGGGTTTGGCAAAATTTGTCACCCAAGGCAGGATTTGACCTTGGCTTTGCAGCAGTGAGAGATCAGCTCCTGCTGCAGCTCTTTTGGCCTTTTGCAGGTGTTAGAGATATATATATATATATATATATGTATAAATATATAACTAGCATAAATATATATATAAACAGTCCTATATAAAAAATGTATATTTATATCTATACTGCTATTTCCAAATGTCAGCAGCAGCGAGATGTGAAAAGCAAACTGTGACAACCACCACCAGCTTTGCCATTTATTTTATTTGCAATTTTGTATTTTTACTCTCAAGGTCGACCCACGATGCAACTTCCCGAGCAGGGCTTGAAATGTGACTTCCCCTCCCTCTCCAGCCCCTGATTGCACGTGTAAATAGAGAGATTAAATGCTGGAAAATGGCAGATATGTCAGGTTTGAAGAGGGGAGCAAGTACGGCTGCAGGGAAATGGTTGGCAATCACAGAGCTATTGTGTGGATGGAGAATTGTCCTTCCCCTGGGAAGATTAATTCACTCTCGAAGAGAGTCAGCTACTACAGTGATTTGAAGCTTGGGGGCCCTGAATAAAAGCAATCAGAATAACACACGTGTGAAGGAGCACTTTGAGGTCTGAACTGGTCCAAGCAGCTGGGTTTTTTTCCGATCGTGCGGAGAAAGGGGCAAAAATTAACACGGAAAACCTCTATTACAGTGATGCCATATAAAGCATCCCTCTGCCACACAGCCAGTGCTAATTCATTACCCTACAGCAGCCACTTAAAATCAGTTTTAAGTCAGAGGAGGCGAAAATACCAGCAAGTAGCACCTTCCCCTTATTGTTCTTCTGTGTTTGGAAGAATTGGGTGAAACGGTTTTTAAAAGAGTAAATGTTTTTTGAGTGCGTTGCTCGCACTTAAACCGCTTGGATATTTGACTTGGGTGAAGTCCTCGTGGTTTTGTGGTGCTGGAAGACCTCTTGGTTGAGAGCGGAGGATTTGCACGGGGTACCCAGCTCATCCATTTGCTCCAGGGCACGTTCACCTCCAGGCCAACAAAAAGAAATAATCCCTTGAATATTTGCAGTAAAGAGGCAAATTTCCAAGACCAGAGGGCTTGGCAAAGGCATTGGGGTGAACCGAAAGGCTCAGCGTGATCCCCTGAGCATGGTGAGCTCCGTGGTCGGAGGAATTTGGGGTGAATTTGGGCTGGTCTGGGTTTGCGAGGTTTGCAGCTGTTGGCTGGAGGTGGGTTTTTCTGTCCCTGCATGAGAGAGAACTGGGTGGTTTAGGGTGCAGTGAAAAAAATGGGGTATTTATGGGCAATACGGAGATTCCCTTCCAGCAAAAATTAAAGCAATTTCCAGCTGACATGGCATTTCGTCCTCATCTCCTGTAGGCTGTTTTTTGGCTATTTGTGCCCTCTTAGAGGATGAAGAAGGGGAAAGAGTTGCCCCTTCTGCTCTAGTCACAGCAAGACACCCTGCTGCCTGTTTTTTCCCATCAGCGAGACGCAGCTTTTGGAGAAGCGGTTGCAGGTTTGGGTTGCAAAAGATACAGGTTTTGGAGGTCAGGGGCATCCAACCTCCACCAAAGCATGGCAAATTATAAACCAGGGCAGCATCGATCGCTGGGCTGGCAGCCCTTGGTGGCTCTGGCAGGGCGCTGTGTTGGATATCACGCGTCGAGCGCAGTGGAAAACTTGATAAATAAAAGCCTTCTTCTGGTTATAGGTTTGCATGCGAAACGAAGCTGCGTTTCTGCGTTTGAACTCATCCGGGGTTATAATCGCTGCTGTGGGGGAGGTCACCAGGCATTTTTCCACTTGTTTTTGTGTGCTTGCGGGGAAATTTTAGGTTAATTTGAGGATGCTTTGTGCAAAGCATCGCTGCAAAACCCCATTTCTCTTTCCGCTTCCTAGGGACTAGGCTGGGGTCCAGAGTCCGCTGCCCCAGGGCGGGCTCAGCTCCCTGCGTCAGCAATGAAGAGTTTTCTCTGGATAGTCCAATACCAGCAGGTTTCAATGGTGCTGCTTTAACTCTCCAAAAAACAAATTCCTGATAATTAGCACACAAATAAAGCCTGCTGGAAAAAAGCAATTGAAGAAACTCCTTCCTGCAGAGGTTTGCTCGGGGATCTGCATATATTTCTTTTTTCTTCCTAAGCCCGCTGATTACGTAGCACGCGCTGATTACAGGGTCTCTAAACAAAAACACCACTTTCTTGATTTTTTTCTGCTTAGCCGCGCAGAGGGGTGGATAAATGAGGAGGGCCTGACATTTGCGCAGCAGCAAGCGTTCGGGATCGCCAGGGGAACTGAAAGCATCCCGGACTCCGGAGCAAAGACTCGGAGCAAAGGGAGGAGAGTCCCAGCTTTGTGCTAGGGACCAGATCCGATGCGAAAGGGCTTTGGAGCGGGGGGGTACCAATGCTTCCCTTGGGCAGCCTTTCGCGCTCCCTATTTGCCTAAGGAGCATCCGCAGTCTTTTCCTGGGCGGGATGGATCTGCAAACCCTCTAACACCCAAATCCCCCCAAAATACAGCGAGAAAAAGCCTTGCAGGGAACCTCCAGCACTTTTTACTCAGCTCTCTGTGACTAATTTGTTCTCCTTTAAATCTCTGGTTTTCAAGCCTTTTTAATCATTATTATTTCATTTGCTTGAGACAAAGTAGGAAACCCCAGGGCAGCAGAAGGAGCTTTGTGCAAGAAATCGTGGCCTATCTCCTCCGTCAAGTGTTGCTCACCTCTTGGCTGGGGCTTTTTCATCACCGCAGCGTGCTTTAAATGGGGATTTGCTTGGCCCAGGTTCGGCTCTGAGGGAGAAGCGGGGGCTGCGGCCCTGGGGGAGTTAATGATTCTTTTGCCACGCTGATTATCAGCAATTTCACGCTGAATTTCTTGCAGTGTCTCCCATTCAGGATCTTTCTAGGAGCGGTTTGGGAAGGTTTTGCGAGCAGTAGAAAACGTACTTTATTCTTCCTGATGTTGAGCGTCGCCAGCAAACTCCCAGCATGTTGCACTTCTTTCCTTGGTCTTCACCCCTTTCTTTTTAATCTCATCACTAAATTAGCCATTACAATAATAACGGTCATCCTTGCAGTGCGTTAGTGGGGCTTCAGAGCTTCTGGAAAGCCCAGTAAAGGGCTGACATAACAAAATCCTTCCAAAAATCCTCCAAGCGTGGGTTATTTATGGACATCTCTGGAGTTACTTATGTTCTCAGTGTGAATTTTCGATAGATAAAGTTACATCTCACGCTGCATTTCTGTTCCCTAGAGAGAACTGCTGGTGGTTCCCCAGCATCCCCCAAAGCCACTGCTACCCATTGCACGATGGAAGGATGCTGTGGTGATCACCTGAGTAAGACCGAGGAGAGGTTTTTGCAAAGTTTGAGATGATGTTAATAGCATCCGAGTGCCTTAATGTGTATAAGGATTTTCCAGTGAATTGCCTGGTGCTCATTAAAGGATTAAGCTGATTGCGCCATTGACATATTTTTCCTGATTGGAGGGAAAGCAACAGGTACAGAGGTCTTTGGAAAGAGGTGAAATTTGACTGCTTGGCCCTCAAACTCTGTAATAAATTAGATTTGAAAGGTGCCATTGCTCACGGAAGTGGATGGAAGCGGGGGGTCCAAGCGGCGACATCCATCCCTGTTCGTAAAACCCCTCCTTTTCCTTGGGTTTTGGGGAACATGTGCGTGTTCTAGCTGCAGTACCCATCCTGGTCTTGAGATGGGAGAGGAGGGTAGCAGGGCTGTAGCCGAGGAAGGGTTAACAGCAGCCAAAAATGGAGCCAGCTGCAGGCTATAAAAGCCCAAAGGGGGGGGGAAAGGGGCAGTTCTAGCAGTTCTGGGGAGCAGATTTGGTCTTCAAAGGAGCAGGGCAGGCATTTGTGGGACTTGGTGGAGGTGGGGCTGGTACCTGGGGGGTGGGGGACGGACCACGCTGCGTGCCCAGGGCTCTCGGGGACCCCTGGTCGATTATTTGCAAGGCTACTTACTGGCTCTTTTGGGATTAAAACCAGTTTCTTGGTTATTTAGCTTCTGAAGCGTAAAGGAAATGTGTATTTTTTACCTGAGGCGTGGCAAATGTGTGTGTGAGACACAGGTAGGGGTAATGAGCCCCAGCCTGGGTGGATGGGCAGGAGGGGCATAAATCAAATAACATGGTTTGCGTGAATAAAATAGTCTCCTGGGCAGAGAGGGTTATTCCTGTGTTGCTAAGAGAGAAGATGCTCTGCAAAGTCTCTTCGTCTGGGCTTTGTTGTCCTCGTTTTGTCTGTGTAGGAGACATTCCTGACAGATTTTGGGTTTTGTTGGTTGTTTTTTTTTTCTTCAAAGCAACTGCGAAAGCTGTTTCTGTGTGGGAATAAACAATTATTTCAGTTTTCAGAGGAAGGGCTGCGTGCAACCGTCTTTCAGGAAGAAAGGCAAACCCTTAAAAAGGGCCACTCTGTGTGGGAGAAAGCTCTAACATGTCATTAGGAAGAAATGGTTCTTTAAAAGCATTACTTAAAGCTTCAGTCTAGGGACGAAAGCAACCAGAATCATGTTGCTGTGCTCACGTGAAGCTGTGGACTCCTCGGTGGCTGGTCTCGAGGAAGGCGGAGGAGGCGGCAGGCGCTTGCTAAGGGGATGATTTAGTGGCCTCCCAGGTAGAGTGAGAGATTTATTTATCGCACGCCTCTGCATCGGGTGCGTTTCACGTGGCTGCGTGTTTGATCTGTTCCTGTTTATCGAGGCGGAGCGGCCAGTTTCCTTTCCAGATGCCCCAAAATACAGAGAAACCTGGGGGCTGCCATCCTGTCAACTCCTGCGCATGCAAAACGAGGGGGTATTTGTGCTTTATCGGAAGCGATATTAAATTACACGAGTTTCTTTTCATCTTGGGGATGGGAGGTCCAGATTTTCCATCCCTTGATGACCTGTAACCGCTTTTATATTGATAGGTCCAAACCCTTTTCTTGCCTTGGATTCAGTGGTGCTGACTTAGCTCCTGGAGAAGCAGCTATAGAAACAGATAAAAATAAAATGTTAGGGGGGTTATTTATGTGAATGCAGAAAGTACTCCTTCCCACAGGGGTTTAACGGTGACTGTAGAGCCTGGAATGAGGATAAATTGTCTCCACCCTTTGCAGAGGGGTTTCAAACCCCTCTGTTCCTCCTCCATTCGCTTCTCTAGGGTCATGTTATATGGGGCTAGTAGGGTCTTTTCTTTTAAGCATGACCAGTAACTTTTTTCTCGCCAAAAACCCCACTTGATTTCTTAAATTAGGCAGTGGTTTATGATCTGCTTGTACTATTTTAACGGTAAGTTCATCAAGAGGGCAGAAGTATTCAAGAGCAGCATCTTCAGCCTCAACTTTCCCAGTGTCCTGCTGCAAAGTACCTGGGAATCTATTTATAGGTTTATTTCTTTTCTTTTTGGCTTGTATCATGGGGTCCCTAGAAATTATCATCCTCATTACCACTCTTATTATCTTGTCCTTTCCTGTGACTCAACTGAAGCTGGAAACGGGTCATCAAGAAGCAAATATTTTCCCGTATCAGCCCCTGGGTGCCGGATGGGAAACTCTTGGCGCAGGGTAGAAAGGAAGGATTTTTTGGAGATTGTCTTTTTTTTTTTTTTTAACTTTTTTTTTTTTCCCTGCAGCCACGCTGTGAGATTGCAGCAGCGTTTTGCAGAGGTGGCTCATATTAAATAAACATCGCAGATTTCTCTGGTGCTTTTGCGCTGCTCCAGGAGCTCTTCCTTCCCACCGGCTGCGTCTCCTCCTGTCCCTGCCTGATCCCTGGCAAACAGAGCATCCCTCTCCCATCCAAAATCCCGTTGGAATCACATGCGGGCTTGGCATGTCTGAACCTCCCATGGCATCTCAAGTGCATCTGAGCTCAGGAGTGATGCTCAGCCTCTCTCCATGGCGCAAGGATCCTTCCGTGGGCTGGCTCCCAAATAAATCCCTGCATGGTTTATTCACCCTCAGCCTCGATGCCTCCAACCCATCCCTGACGCGTTTTCATCCTTTCTGCCTGGTGAGGCCATGTTCAAGCTGGAAATTGGAGGAGGCTGCTCCCTGCTCGTGGTCTGGAAATGAAGCAGCAGCAGGCTTGCAACACTCTATCAGCCAGACCCATGGCTGAAAGTATTCACTCTGGACCAGCTCCGTATTTCAGGTGGCTTTTAAGCTTCTGGGAGGTGAAACCGGATGGCAAGACATCCTATCTGGTGTACAGAGGTGGCAGAAAACCAAACACCCAGAGGACACATGGGAAGAGATCGCTCTGGGCAACCTATACATTGCTTATGTAAAATGACCCTAATGAAGGGGATTATTCCCCAAATTGGAAGGAGACCTGTCTTCAAACCTGAGGCAGAGTGCGGGCCCTGGGCACTTTCCTTCTGCGCTCTGTTGGGCTTTGGGAGAGATTAACGATGAATAAAACGGCACCGGAGACTTGTTAGGGGAGAGAAGGAGCAGCTTGGAGCTCTGCTGGTCACGGGAATGGGGGTGATTAATCTTTTTGTCAAGGGATTTGAGGGAATTAAGCAGTATAATTGTGAACTTTTGGATTGATGAGCTCTTTAAAGGGAGCTGGCTGTGGCGAGTGTCAATTTAATAAGAACAGAGCAACTTTTCCCCGGTCCGGCTGTCTTAAGCAAGATGAAGTTTTTACTGGCGAGTTTCTCTCTGCGAAAGCTGGGCTTTGCTTTGTGATGGGTGAGATCCTCGGGCGCCTTCCTGGTCCCCGCTCCGCAGCGTTTGCCTCTTCTTGGGGATATGAGCCGTGAAGCCTGGCTGGAGGGTCACGCCGCGGAGGAGGCATGGCCACTTGCTCGCGTGCCACCGCTTCCACGGAACAGGTGAATTTTTGCAAAAGCTGGGGGAAAAATCAGCTCCTCGTCACACTGCTTTGTGATTTTTATTATCTTTTTAACTTGCTTTGTGATTTTGAGCTTGCTGCAAACTTGCGGCAGCTCAAGGCAGGATTAAATGCTGTTTAATGTGGATTTTTGCTCGTTATTTTGCTGCTGGAGTCTTTTTAAGGAACAAAATGCTGATTTATTCAGTCTGGCAGACAGCAAGGGCTGCAATGCACTAGTTAAAAGGGACGATCATGGATGCTGCCAGCAGTTTCGCTCATAAACATGCATGACAATTACCGGTGGTTGCTGCAATCCTCGTGAATGCAAAGGAAGTGCCACTTTCTGCTGTATTGATGCAGCCAGGAGGGTTTGCGTGCTCCGTCCGGCCGTTATTTGGGGGAGGAAGAGCTGGTTTCCACTGAGGGTGCACAATTTTCAAGGCTTGCGCTGGAGACCTGGGTTTGCGGCTGCTTTTCTTGCAAATCCTCTATAAATTATAAGGGAAATCGTGGGCTTTCTGAAGGCAAGGTTACATATTGCGGGGTGTCTGGGGGGAGCTGCGTATCACCTACGTGAATTCCCAGGTTTGCAGTTTCCCTCTTGCGAGGAATTGCAGTCAGCATCTGCTGTGTCTTTCTTCCCAATTAATGCTGGCGCTTTCCCCCCATTTATAAAGACCATGAGCTAAGCTCTTTTTTTGGGCTTGCTCTCTTGGAAACAGTGGGTTTTGCTACCTGTGAGCTTCGTCTGACGGGGCATTTGAAAGCGCCATTCAGTCATCATTTTTCTAATAGCCGTGTACAGCCGGCATCCCATGGACTTCTGCACAACACGCCTGCGTTTGTTTATAAATCAATATCAAAACTGGATGTTAAATATTAGCCTCGACTTCAACGAGTTGTATTGCATAAACCTTGCCTTTTATATCTTGACTTGACAAGCTGTACAGCAGGAACTGAGACTGAACGAAGGAAATAGAGCGGGTCACAAAACCGGTGCATGGTGTGCAATGGCCAAAGCACTAAAAAGGGCAGAAAAAACATCTAGCAACCTGCGCAAGCGGTCTCTTGGCTTGAAATTCTTGATTTCCGGGAAGAGCTGCACGGTTGGTGCTTTCAGAGGAGCCTTCCATCGGTTCGGCAAGAAGAAAGGCACTGCGCGCGCATCCTGCTGATTTTTAGGTGTTTCTTGGTGGGCTGGTCTGACCATGAACTCGGTGGTGGTCCCCACTTGGACTCTGAAGCCACTGTCTTTTGTCTCTGCTCACAGCAGGAGCGGTAAGAGTTTGCAGAGGACAAAGCACTTTTTTTTCCCCTTGCGATTTAACTAAGGTTGAAGAACAAAAATATTTCCAAAATTGAATTCCTTTTTCTTGCTGCACACTGCCCGGCTTGGTAAAATCACGAACCACGCTGCCTCGGGCTTCCTCCCGAAGCAACCCCGTTTTTTTTTAAGTTTAGATGTATGTGGCATTTTGCAAGTAATTTCTGCCTATGATATAACAGGTGCGTGGTTAATTGTATTCCTTAATTATGGGATTCCTTGCCTAATTACACCTGGCCCGTTATGAGCTGATTTAACTGGTGATGAAACTGGTGCTGCTCCTCCAGTGGAGCCACGCTAGCTGGCTCTTAGCAAATAAGCATGGTGCAAAACTCATTGGTGGGTGGCTAATTAAAAACCCTGACGGTTTGGGGCATGAAGTGGTGTTTTGCTGCAACGGTGCTTCGGTTTTGCTGAGCTTGGGAAATAATTTCTGGGCGTGCAGGTCCCTGCGCTTACCTGCCTTTGTGAACCGGCTGTTCTAATAAACCGATGGTCAAAGTGAATAACGTGGTAATAAATTACCGCCCCCCCCTCCCCCCTTTTTTTATTTCACTTGCTTTTGGATTTTTAGCTAGTTACCATGGTAACATTCCACCTTCCTTTTTCTGGCATGTCTCCAAATTCGCTACTGGAGGTAGCCTTGGGGAGACAAGTGTGAGCTGAGCAGAGCTTTGCTCTCCATCCTCTGCAGAGTCGGATGCGATGCCCAATGGGACCTATCAGATAGGGACCAAAGCATTAGGACACTGATGGGTGTGGGCTGCAAGAACATCAGACCTTCTAGTTTAAGTCATTTGCTCCATCAGGACGTTGATTCCCAGCTTAAATGTGTTGCCACAATCAGCTCTGGCAGAGGCATGAGTTATTGCCCGTATGCTGGGGAATGGATGATCCTCCACCAGATGCCCAGGTTGGAAACATCGGTGTTCAACCAAGTGCCACCATCCCATCGAGGAGGGATGCTGTGCACACTTATATCTATCCACAGATAAGATTTGGTTCCACTGCATCCGTTTTACCCGTGCAGAATTTGGCCATTCAAATTGCATCCGGTTTCTTTTTTCAATCCATCCGTTCTTCCTTCCTGCCACATTTTCTACAAGGGAGCAAACTGCTTTCCCTATTAGGACCGAGATCTTTGGTAAGAGATTTGCAGCTCTCTGGGGAGACAGTAATGAAATGATCTGATTTCTAAGTGTTTCAAAGCAGCTCTCGGTTTCCAGGTCTCCCTTGTTGCGGTTAACCACTCACAGACGACACAGCCTGGCTTGAAGCCGGGCTAATCCTTTCCTTTCTCTTTTCAGTTCTTCTGGGTCCTTCTGGTGATCTTCCTCACGGAGCTGCTGCTGATACTCATTGAAATCATCTTTGAAAACAAGGTGGGTGCAATCAGGCGGCCTTTGGATGCTGCACGGCGACAAACTGCAGCCCTGCCTGTCATCGGGGAGGAAAACCCTCAAGTATCTGGTAGCATCTGCCCTGAAAACAATGAAGGTTTTCATTGCTCTTGCTCTTCTGGGGCTGCCCATTGTGCTCCAGAGCTACGATGGATCTCCAGCACCACCCAGAGCCCCCGCCACAGCTGCGGCTCCCTGTGCAGGCTCTTAGCCAAAAACCTTTGGGTTTTTTTTTTTCTTGAGGACTCATTAAGCTCCTTGCCTCAATTATGTTAACTGCTGGCTTGCATTTGCAAGGAAAGGTTTGAGTTATAGCTGAGCCGACGAGATGGTAAATGCTTCCAACGGACGTCCTTTCTGGCCTCCTGCCTTCTGCTGAAGAAACCCTGCCATTTTCAATTTAATCTTACCCTTGCAATCGATCAAACGATTAAATAGCTAATCTCAATCTCTGCTGGCTCAGTGAATGCGCGAGGCAGGAGAACAACATCTGAAATACCTACTCGCGGGCTCTAAAAATCAATTCTGCTTTGCACAAACAGCTCGATGCTTTCAAACACGTCAAGGTTGGGGTTGGGAGTTATGTGTTGGTGAGCCCCAGAGTTGAAGGGGGGCAATGGGGGAGGACATTGCCTTTTGGATGCTGCAGCCGACTCCATCCAGCCGCTTCCCAGAGCTCTCCAAAACCCTCTGATCCCTGAAAAACGCGGTGCGCCAGTGGAGGGATGTGCTTCTCTGAGGAAAATCAGATTGCTTGAGTCCTTCCCACATACAGATATAATCAACGTGTGCTGCCACATAGAGGCTGTGTTTTTGTGAAATTCAGCACTGAATCCTCTGCTTTGTTCCACCTTTGAGCCTCAGTGACGGTGCTCAGCCCCGTCCTGCGCTGCAGGGATGCAACAGGGAAACGCTGGTACCATCAGGAGGGGGGACTGCGGCCTCGTGATTAAACTCCTAGATTGAGTAGAAGCCATTAGCGCCTAAAGTGTCCCTTAATTTAAATTTAACGGGCGATATCAAAACCTAATTAAAATCAAACAATGAGGCAGAGAGAAAAGAGAGATCCAACAAGCGATGAATCCACTTGACCTAAAATTGTTCGGAGGCACAAATCTGCATTTGGAACAATGGTTGTTTATTAAACTTGTTAAAAACGCATTTAATTGGTTTTTGTATTAAATCAGCAGGGATGAGGAACGAATTTAGTGGCCTCGAAGCTACTGAACATTGAAATGGGCTCTGTTGATATGCAAATGGGGTTTTGGAGATTATCAGAGATAACGGGTTTGGCGTCCTTGAAGGGAAGGGAGTGGAGAGGTCTCATAACCAGAACTAATGATTTAACCTTGCAACGTGTATCTCCCACGTTAAAATCAAGATTTAATTATAGAGGCTGCTTCCGGGCCGGCATCTTCTTGGAGCGCAATAGCATCCTGGGGTGAGCCTATCTGGGGGCAAAACAAGCAGAAAACAGTAAAACCTGGGCATTGCCCGTTGTGTTTGGTCTTAGCAGTGGGCAAACCGGGAATTAACATTTTAATAAACTTCCACATGAGCAATTTCTTAAAGGTTTTTCATATCCCCTTGCCTGATCCCTCGCTGTTGGCAGGCTTTGTTTGCCGCTCTGACGTGCCTTCGTTTCTCTTTTTTTCACGTTCTTCTCCCCGTTCCTGGTTTGCCCAACCTCTAATTTTCATGTCAGAGTGAATTATGAAAAACATTTTCTTCCCCCCCCCTTTCCCCTGCTTCTAACTCAGAAAAAAGTTCCTTTTTTCCTTCATTAATATTTCTGCTTGGCAGTTTGTCAGGAGTCAAACGGCAAACCTGTGCTGGGCTTTGCATAGGACATTTCGAGCCGCCACTCCCAGCTCACTAATAAGCTTCCCAGGCATCTGTAAAATACTTTTTCGATTCAATTAGTGTTTAATGTGAAGTGCCTGATGTGTCAAAGTGTCCTCGGAGATACGGCTGAGGGAGGAGCAGGGAGAGCCCCAACCCGGCTGCACTGTTCCCTTCCAGGGCATGATTGAATTACTGAATGATTTGTTGGGATTAGGAGTGATCGAGGGCTCTGATGAGGTCTCTGCTCCTGCACGTAGCTCATCCCATGGATAAATCACCGTGCAGCCGGCAGTGTTGGCTCTCACAGCTCATTTCACCTCCTCCAGCCCCTCCCAATGCAGCAGAAACCCCTCTGGCTGTGGTCAAAATCGTGTTAGTCAAGGGGACCGGAGAGCTTGAGGGAACTTTTGAAGAAGTCGCCTTAATAATTCAATTTAATAGGAAAAAAAAAAAAGGGGTGTGGGTCTGCATGCAAGTGCAGGAAGCGGAGAGGTGCTATGGGATGCGGCTAACCCTGAGAGCTCAAAAATGATGCATTTTACCCCAAGAAATAGGCTTGTGCCGGCATGCAGGTTCGATTCTTCTCTGGTAACAGCTGGCAGTGCTTGCTATGAAAACATTTTCATGTTTTGCAGTATACTCCCAGTGCCTTTTCCACGTGTGAACTGTGGTTTTGTTTTTTTTCTGTCCCCAGATGAATGCGGTTTTCCACTCCAACATCCAGGAGGGCATCAGACACTATTACGATGACCTTGACTTCAAGAACATCTTGGATTTTGTACAAGAAAAGGTTCGGTTTGGGGGGGTTGGCACCAGGGAGGTCTACTTGTGAAGTTTTTTAAGGAGTGGTTAACTCTGTGCCTCACTGAAGCAGAAACGTTAGTTTCCCCTGTATTTTTAGAGTTTATTCCCATCTTTAGGGTGCCTTACCTGATCCATCTCGAATATCTTGATCTTTCTTGGTTTGCGTTGCTCTTTTTGCACAGTTTTGCGTCGTGCTGCTCTCTAAGCCCACCCCGTTCGTGCTTTCGGTGAGTTATTTTGCTGTCTGTGTGCCCTGTGAAGAGCATTTTCTGCCCCACACCGCAACGTGGACCATGCCAGCATATTTATATTTCCCAGTCTTGATGGGAAACCAGTGCCTAACACCTGAAAGCAATTTGATAGCTACCCCAACCTTAATAGAGAGAGACGGAGGAATAAAATAACATTGGGACTTGGCATAGCCTGCTTTAATTCTTCTAGGCGTGTGGTTGCGTATTCTGTCTCGTATCTAATGCCTATAGAGCCTGCCAGGATTTGGCAGGATCCGTCCCCTATCCTCGAGCCAACCTGCAGGTCGATAAAATTGTCCTCGCAAGTCTTGTGGGTTTTTTAACCAAACTTTTGACACGCTGCTGCTCTTGCCTTCTATTTATGCATGACACAGTTTGTTTGAAGTACTAAATGTTAAATTAAGCGTTGCATTAAAATGCCTTCCTAATGCCTGCCATTGAGCGCCAGCTAGATATGTTTCCCTTTTGTCTCTCAAAACCCAAAGTACCCATGCCTCAGCAAAGCAACAATGCATCCCCCGCCGAGTATATCAAAAAGCCAAGCAAAGTCAGGACGTGAAGTTATTATCCATGCCGTTAAGCGTGTAACTGGTCTGGACAAGCCTGATTGGCTCTAACATATCATTTGTTTTTTCCAGTACTGGTGAGAAGCACGTTCCTGGGAATTTGGGGGATGACGTAGGTTTGCGCACGTTTCGAGTGAGGATATTTGGTTTACCTGTTATTTGTCTTATTGCGGGAGGGAAGCACTTGGCTCGAAGCGTTTGGCGAATGAAGAAGCGTGGGGGGAAGAAACAAACACTTGAGATCTAGGAGAGAAATTGCAGTGATGTTATTTCTCCTGGGTTGGTTTTGGAGAGCAAAGCTAGGCTTTGCCAGCAAAGCTGCTTTCAAATGATCTTTGTTCTCACCTTGGCCTGATTTCTTTCCTTTCATTATGGGTTGGAGCATCATAAATCTTATGTGAATCTTATCTCTTGCTTTGAAGCAAAGGAGACTGTCAAGCTCCTTCTTCTTTGATGTAGCTAGAATTTAAGGCCAGTGGTGCCCTCCATGCTCCCCTCTCTTGCCTTAAATACCTGCTTTTGACTCTTGGAGTCATCATTACTGAGCCAAGCGCATTAATAAGACTGAGAGCCCTCTGAAGGCCTCAAGTCTCACGACTGATTCTGAGAAAGATCTGAATCTTTTTCAAGTTTTACTCCAACCTCTCTTAGGAGGATGCTGTAATTCAGACCTCTCTGTATGAACGATAAACGGATGCTGCTGTGAGCGGTCGGAAAGTCCATGTTGGAGCCATCCTCCGTGAGCCTTGGCAAGGAGGTTAGACCACAAATAAATCTCCAGATAAAACAGATACATTTGCCGGAAGGTTTCTGTATCTCCAAACAAGCCAGGATCAGGCACTTATCATATAATCTCACCCTATTTTTACAACATGTTCCCCATCTGCTTCTTCATTTGACTTTCTGTTAAAAGTTTTCAGGGGGAGAGCTTCATCTCAAAATCTCTCTCTGTACTAAAAGAAGTTGTGGCCACTTCCAGTGTTGCTGATAAGTCTTTAACATCTGCACGTTTTATCTTGTAGCGAGAGAAGGAGCTTTGCAAGAACACGCAGCTCATTGCTGTGAGCTTTTATATTAGCGTATGATTTCCAAACCAGGAACAGCAGCAATGTCAGCCATTGAAATGCAGGGTTGTCTCATCCTGGGGGTCGGACCAGGGAGAAGCAGTGCGGAGGAACAACTGCTTTTAAGAGAAAGGAAATGCGTTTTATGAGACCTGAGCAGGCCAGTTCACTTTGGGAGGATGAAAACTTGCAGTCAGTCTGGATGGATTGCACCCAGACCTGCTTTTTTGATAAAAGACAAGCTCAGAGCAGCCTGTTACCATCATTTAGTTATTCTTGCCATTTTCCCTATTAAAAACCTGGTCCATGCATCGGTTAGCTGACACATGGCTTGTTTAGGTCAGGCAAAACCACACTATGCTCCTTAGGATTTGAATTTTGCTTAAACCTTCTCTCAAGTGACTCATTAAACTAGAACCAACTGCCTTCACGCCCTCAAACCAGTACCCTAAAGTAAAAATAACAAGTAATTATGGTCCAAAGTGACAGGCACTAATATTTTACATTAGCAGGATGGTGGTGCAAATAACGCAGTTTTACTTGTTGACACTTACTCGGTCCGGCTGCCTGTGAGCAAGGAGATATGGAAATAAACTGCCCTGAAGAAAATGATACTTATATGTTTATACAGCTCGTTTTTGCTGAACTACTGCCCTTTGCAGCCCTTAGACGTGAGGCTGGAGGCCATGATGACTCAAAAGCCAGGTTTGCCCCAAGTCAGTAACCGCAGCTATCTGCAGCTCCTCGCTTTATCTTTTTTTAATGGCTTGCTGAGTACAGGTGGAAGAAGAGAGTTCAAACTGCTTTGCTGATCACAGGATTTGAGTTTCAAAGAGCTGCCAGGGCTATGGTTCTTGCTTAAACCCGAGTGGCTCCAAGCTTAAAGTAAGTCTCGGGGGAATGAGGGTGTTGCGCCTGCAAACCTCTCCCTTTCTTCTCGGGGAAGATTAAAGGCAGCTTTCACCAGCGCGGCTCGCTGGAGCGTGTTGCTTCGAGGGCGATGGTTTTAGCCGTAATGAGCCCACATCTCGCTGGTGATGGCGGTGGTCCTTGACGCAAAGAGATCCTCAGATGCGACCTGTGAGACTCTTTCTGTGGGCTCTCTTTGGTTTTTCTGCTTGTTATGCTTCTCTGACCTCCGGGAACTTGCATGAAAGTGAAATCCACACCAACGTCTGTCTTAGCTTATGAGAAATAAGTCCAGGCACAACAGTAGTTTGGGCTAAACCTCTCTTTGCAGAGAAGAAAACACCCTGGTGGGGCTTCCTGACAGCTAGTAGCCCTCATTATAATCATTTTGTACCTATTTTTGCACAGTTATAAAAGCAAATGGAAAGAACTTCTTGCAGCATCAAATGGGTAGCAATAGCCAGCATCCCTTTAGGTGTTCTTCCCCGCCTCTTTCTAGGCAACTTTTGCAAGCGGGTCTCCTTCACCCATACAGGTAGGATTAAAAGCAATAAAGGAATTAAAGGTAGGAAGTTAGGAAATAGCTGTAAATCTGTGGGTCGTCTGCTCCTGGCCATATCTGCCCATTTTAGCGTGGGAGAAGGCCAAGAGCTGTTGGCTTTTCCTACTCCCATTGACCAGCTATTGCCACCAACCCATCTGCAGGAGGGGGAGCAGATGC
>JANZLQ010000052.1:19119962-19146913 GCA_026212715.1 Elanus axillaris
CCAAGAGCTGTTGGCTTTTCCTACTCCCATTGACCAGCTATTGCCACCAACCCATCTGCAGGAGGGGGAGCAGATGCTCGCAGGGTTAAACCTCTCATGAAAACCGCTCCTTGAAGAGTGCGGTGCTTAAAGAAATAGGGAAAACCTGGTTCTGTTCTGTCTTATAAGCACACGCACCTCTCCTGCCCACTTCAGGATTTTCTTTCCGGGGAAAAATGTAAAGATTCGAGCTTGTTTACCAAAAGGAGAGATGACTCGGTATATAATAAACGCACTTTTATTCTGTGCAGAACAGAAAATGACTTTCATTAAACTTTTTTTTTTTCATTGTGTGAACAGAAGAAAAAAGAAGCTTTTTTCCTTTGTAGCTGTAGCATTTGATCTCTAATTTAACTTGACGGCAAGAGAAATCCCTGTTAGACTGCAGAGCCTTATTAGCATTTTGTCGAATGGCACCAACTAGCTGAGCTGCCTTCAAGAGCCAAGAAATACATTCATTCAAGCCGCTGAAAGAGCCATCTCTCTGGCATGCCCTGGGAATAGGATGGATTAGTCACCTGTAATTAAATCAGTGAAGCATGAATGAGCCTGATGATCATTCCTGGGTTCGTGAAAGCAAGGGTGCCTCCAATACACACGCGTAGACATTTGTAAATGCCGCGCACCTCTAAAATGGGGTTAAAGGGGTTAAACGCCCACTTTTCTTTTTTTATACGGTGTCTTCAAATTCCCGTTTAGGGTCCTGGAAAGCGGAAAATAATCAGGGCTCTCAATGCTGGCATTGCAAAGCAGTGTTGGAGATGCAGGGCAAGGCTGGAGATGTCGAGGTTTGTTCGGCTACATGTCTCATCCTCTCCGTTTCTTCTTTTTGCAGTTTTCTTGCTGTGGTGGCGATGAGTACCGGGACTGGAAGGTTAACCAGTACCACTCCTGCAATGGCAGTGGGCCGCTGGCGTGCGGGGTGCCCTACACGTGCTGTGTCAGGAAGGTAAGGCAGCTGAGGGACAGAAAGTGCCTTTATTTCGATCAACATTTCAGCAAAACACCCTCTTCCAGCTGGTTATTACTGCATATTTCTGCACTGTAGGGTTTCTTGTAAGCTGCATCGCCATCTTGCAAAGTGGCTTGCGATAGCATCAGCGTCAGACACTAAAGAAACTAAAATACATATATATATATATATATATAAGCTACACTGTATTTCAGTAGACTCTGCTGTTTTAATGTAGAATAAATAGGAAAGCACCGCACTATTAATTGCGTTTTTATCATGCCGAGGTGTTGTTAGAAATGCCGAGTTCCTGTTTTTCAACCTAATGTGTGATATAAAATGGTTTGGAGGATTGTTTTGCAAAGAAATAGCAGAACCTTAAAAGGACTTGTCTGCATCTCAGTATGGATCCGAGTGAGCTGTTGTCCTCTGCTTTCCTGTCCAAGAGGACACGTTTCTCAGCTGGCTGCTGCGGAGTTTAGTAGTATATGGGGATCATGTTTGCTGGTGTCTGCTCCTAATGAGGAGTTTTTTGAGGGTTTTGCTGAAAACGGGGCTCGGAGGCGTATTTGGATAAAGAGCCACTCTTGTGCAATGGAATACGAAGAGACTCGCGAGCAGCTGCCCTTGCAAGACTGCATTTCCGACACGCTGCAAGTTGGGTCAAACGGAGATGGAGAGAGGGAGGAGGAGATTTGCAGAGCCATTGGGGCCTCCTGTGCTGATTTTCAGAGCTGGAAATCAAGACACCCCCCACCAAGCAGTGCTTTTCTGCTGAGACTAAGCTAAGTGCTCCGACACCATCTTGTTTAATACAACCGTCCGCCTTGTTGCAATCAATCTAACACATGCTGTGGATAAAATGCCAGGAGCTGGGCCAAGGCAGGAGAAAAAAAGCACATATATCCCTGGTTGCTGTGGTCAGAAATGCTATAACCATTGCTAAAAAGGATTTTATAAGGGTAATCCTGGTAGCCAAACCTCCTCAAGGTTCGGAGCATCAGGAGTATCAGCGTTACCTCTGAACCCTGGCCGTGCCCCAGGCTTTACTAATTGCACGAGGAGAACAGATCATCAATCTTGTACTGTTGTTGGCTTTTTAATGGAAAAAAGAGGGAAATCTGAGGTGTTTTTATTATCAGTGGAAGTCTGACATGCAAATCAGCTGCAAAAATAATTGTCATCTCTAATCAGGGCATTGATTAAGAATCCGAAAGCCACTGAAGATGGAATTAGAAATTCACGTGTTGTCCTTTTGTATTTATGAGTGAGGACGTGTTAGAGAATCAGGTGCATTTTTCAGTATTTTTACACTCCCCACGGTTTTGGGTTGACAATTCGGCAAACGAAAGACCTCGGCGCAGCAGGCAGTATCGGAGAGAAAGAAATCACAGGTGATTAATACGGTAGGCCAAGAAATAAGGGAACTTTCTGGCTTCCCCTTGCAATGAGCTGGGTCTGGAGGATGCCCTAGCGAAGGACTGGAGCAGCCAGCCCCTGGGAGGGAAAGTCCACAGTAAATCCTCCTCTACATTTTTTTCAAGAACTAAAGCCCATGAATGTGGTTCTGACTACCAGAGCGGTTTTATGGGAAGCGAGACCTCACCGAATGCATCTAAATATCCATGAGGAATAGAACCCGTTCCTGGGGCGAACAGTAACCAGGTAGATTCATGTTGTCTCATTCTTCAGAGTTCTGATTTTTGGCACTGGTGGGCACTTTTGGTTAAGAAATCACCCCAACGCAATATCAACTATTAATTAAGAGAGCCAGCTCCCTCGGGAGTTTTCTGCTGTCTGTGACATAAAGCAATCTAATAAAAATTCAGTTTAAACAACAGAGTGACTTCCCCCAATAATTGCATTTACCATAAGCTCCAGTACCTCTATTCATAGCTATTTGCTGAAATTGCGAAGTTGTCGTGGGGTTTGTTTTCTTGTGGGCTGAGAAGGTGGGAGAAGGACCTCTGCACCTCAGGGTGAAGAAGGTACCTGTGCGTGATACTCTGGACATACTTGGTTGGGTCTTACCGACGTGCAGGCGCTGCTGTGAAAACCCTTTCCGCCAAAATATGTTACTTGAGGGCTGAAGAGAAGATCTTGGGTTGGCCCTGCCGCTGGAAGGACGAACAGGGACCACCTGGATACATGTATGAATTCCTCTGTGTTGAGTAGAGATGAACACGACGGTCTCTCTGCTGTGAATAACCTTTTTATCAACCTGTTATCTATCCACTGGTTTGTAAGGCAAAGAATCCTTCTCTTCTTTTGTGCTTCTTCTCTATTTGTGCCCTCAGGAATGAAAGATGGAGCATCCTTTTGTCTTAGAGGACCTTTGAGATTTAAGAGGTACCAGAAGAGGTCACGTAGAAATGTAATGTGGAAAGAACGAAAGATGCCGATAGAAGCGAGCTTGTCTGAAGAAAGCAGCATGAAACATGGATTAGGGGGGGTTGATTGCAATGTGTTTCAACTTGTCATTAAGTACAGCCATAAACCCATCCTGTTTTCCAAGACAAGACTTTTTCTGTGACAAGACCCTCCGAGAGCTTTGCATTGCATCCCTGGGGCATCTTCCGAGGCAGGCTGAGCTGCAGTAATGAGAGCAGACATCCTCCGAAAATGTTCTGGCTGTTTTGAAGAGCCTCATCTCCCGGGCCGTAGACCTTAAAGTCTTCCCAGGAAGAAGGAGTGGGCAAATAGGTGCCTGCCTGAGGGTATGAAACTGGATCCTGATCTCTAAGTGCTTTTCTAAATGGTTTTCCAAGGCACTTGTGCCTTCTCCCGGGAAGCCACAGTGTAGCTGTGCCTCTGCCAAGCGCAGCGTCTCCGAACCCTTTGTGAAGCGTCACCGCTGACATCTGGCACTGGTTTGGAGGAGAAAAGCGGTTGGTTAAATAAAAAGTGCAATGATTGCAGTCTTCTGCCATTGGTGGGTTTTAAACATCTGCGCGTTGCTCTTCTGTGACCCCTGAAGGCATCAGAATGCATTCTGAAAGATTAAAGGCTTCTGCCTGGTTTTATGTTAGAAGTTTCAATTCAGCTCTGACCTTCTTTTCCATGCAAGACCTTGACAAAAGACAATCAAGGCTAAACCCTCACTTCTCTACCTTCCACCCTTCTCCCAAATACAAGGTGTCGAGGGAATTACTCAAAGAGATGGGCAAGGACTGGAGATGAAAATTGAGAAACCCTTGGTTACTTAACGCAAGAAGGAAGAAAAGTGGTGATGAATTTGTGCCGTGGCCAGATGTGTTCAAACGATAAGCCCAATAGAAAGCCGTGGTGTTTCACTGGCAAGGGTCCTGTGATGTCCCCAAAGTGACTCTGAAAAGCAAGGACAACTGAAAGCTTTCAAGAAAAATGGTTGATTTTTTTAATGTCAACCAAATGGATGGATCCGTGGTCACGTACAGGTTCCTTTATACCACTATAGGCAACAGCATTTACCTTAGGGGGGGTTTGCAGTGCTCTTATGCTGAAGGTTTCCCATTTCATGGTCCCAACCCTGGATGAGATCTCTCTCTCAGCGATGCTGATTGGGTGCTTTGGTGATGATGTCCAGATTTCCCTGCAAGTCTTTCGTATGCACAGGGACTAATTAGTGTCCTTAACTGTGTCTACTTTGTAAGTAGTGTCTTGAAATGGTGAAAGATGGGATTTTTGATGGCACTTTGAGTAGCGTCGTAGGTACGGAAGCTCTTGGTAGGGTAGCACTGGAATAATTTCCCTGCCAGTTACAGAAGGAACAAGTCGCAGCTTTATGGATACGGTCTGTCTGGAGGTGCACATTTCTTTTATGCCGTGTCTTGCTGCAGAGCATAATTTGCATCTAAATGTGCACATTTCTCTTTTTCATCTCTGGCCTCCGAAGCACAGGATGTTTTTGTTTTGCTGTCCAGGAGCTTTTACTGGTTTTCACAGCTATCTTTCTGAAAGCGTAATAATTTCAGCATGTTATTATTCTGTGGGCACGAGGCCCCTTTAGAAACACCCAGTGTTATGGAAGCTGCTGTTTGATCCATGAAACAAGCCCCCCCCCCCAAAACCCCATCAGAAGATCAATCCTGAGAGGTGCAAAGTACCCAACTTAGCTCAGGATATGCTGCAGCTACTCTCCAGCTTTGTTTTTTTGGGGAGGAGCAAGAATCAGTTTTGTAACCCAAAATGTACCACTTCCCATCCTGACAGGATCAGAGGAATTAGATTTTATTTTATAAAGGTCCTGAATGGCAGCATTTGGCTGGCATTTCTCTCATTAGCTGTAGCTCTTGAAATAATTGTGTTGGCCAGCAAAGATCTAAGCTTTGGGGATGTCTAAAATCCTTACGTTTCTCCAAGTGGTGGAAGACCTTGGGGAAGTTCCCCCTTGATTTCTGGAGAGCCCAATACATTTAACCGCTGTGAAATCCCCTTTATTATGGAGAAACATGACTGAAGGTGTTAGAAAAGGTGGCTGGAATTAAACAAGGAGAAAAATCAAGGGAACGTTTTGAAAGAGCTGCTTTGCTAAATTCTCGTGCGACGTGGGCGTGGTCCCAGCTCAAATCGTTGCAAAAGCGTTGGGGGGACCTGAGCATGCTCCAAAACAGCAGAAACCAAAGAGAAAGAGTAGTTTTTTTAAAAAAATAAATTAGAAACCCCAACAACTTATTGGCAACGTGCACGGTTTCAGCACTACATTTGGGCAAAAAGGAGCCCGTGGTAGCAAAGCAAGTTTTGAGGGTAGTTGCTTGCCTTGTGCTATGCTGAATGGCGGAGACAACTGGGTGAGCTCTTCTATTTCTTATTTTTTGTTCTTATTTCTTGTATTCCCCCTTTTGCTTCCTCTGAGCTAAGTCTGATCAGCAATTCTCTGTTCGCAGGTCCCTGGAGAAGTCATTAACACCCTGTGTGGATACAGGACACTCGATAAAGAGGTAACACTGGCTCTTTCCTTCATACATATGAGATGTGAGTCTCCTTGCCCAAACCCCCTAACATGAGACAGTTATCTGCAGGCAAGCTCCTTCCCCGCCGAGGATGGCTGTTACTGCAACTGCGTCTAAATTCATTTTTATCACTTTTCCCTGGCATCTCAGGGTGTTGCTCAGGCTCACAGAGCACGGGCAGGCTCGTGACATGTTTGGGCAGTCCCTGCAGGCTTTGACGTGGCCTTTCTGGGTCGGCCCTGGGAAATGCTGATCCTGAGTTGTGTTTTGAGGTGCGGTGGTAGGAGAGAAGCTGATTTTGAGGCCATCAGGAATGACTGTGGGACCGTATGCAGCAGAGAGCTGTGGTATCTCCGTGCATATGGTCCGTAGCTTCCAGGGACGGTTTTTTGGCAAGAAAACCCCGGGAAAGATCCAGTCCAAGAAATCAATTCCCAAACGCTTCTCGTGCCGCTCCTTTGGCTTGCAAGAAGGAGCAAATGCAAGAAATAACATCTCCCCCCAACCCCAACATCTCCATGAAAACCGTGATGCTTCTCTCCGCTCCTCTTCCAGCGCCTGGAGCTGCTCAACGTTATCCATGTGCGAGGCTGCATCCATGCTGTCGGGCTCTGGCTCAAAGACAACTTTGAGGCAACTTTGGGAATTGTTTGCTCCCTGCTGCTTCCGCAGGTAGGTGGCGGATCTGGTCGACATCTTCTCGACTTCTTTCACTGTGCTGGAGGAGGAAAAGAATTCATTTTTAGTTTGCTTTTTTTCCCTCCATTTACACGTGAGATTTGTGTCTTGGGCGGCAAACGTCACAGTGCTTTCTAGAGCACCCTTAGCAAAATTAACGGTTTATGACTGTGGTGCTGGCTGCCTTGTAACGCACTCCTGAAATCTAATTATTGATCAAGTAATAGCATCTAAAAGCAAGGCATGCATATGTGAGCACAGCAAATCCTTTTATATTTGTTTTTATGGCTCTCTTCAAATAGAGCATAAATATTAACCAAAATAAACCATAATCGTAAATTTAGCAGGGTTTGCCATGCCTCATGAAATCCACTTCCCAGTAATGATGCCTGAGGATCCGAGCAACTTTCCAGCACAGGTAATTAAGCTCTTCATCACAGATGCTCGAGATGGAGAGAAATCTTGTGTTGCGGCTGGGGCTGTCCCTTTGCAACACTGTTGGCACCGTGCTAGCGAAGAGGTGAATATCTCTCTTAAATCTTTCCAGAATTATTTCTGACAAAACTTTGATGTTTTAGTGTCGATTTGATCCTTTTTTTTTGATTCCTTTCGAGGCTCACAAGCGAAAGCTTTCTTTTTATCTCATTGTATGTAATGTTGGGTTTGCCGCTGGAGGTCTTTGGTGATGCTTTCCAGATACAGGGCTTTATCTCAATGGGAATGAAATTATTTTATTTTTTGATGTGTTTCCACTTGCAGTGAAAGGTAGAGTAGTGGTTGAATAAAGCAGAAGCTGTTGGGGAAATATGTGGTGCATTGACCTAATTTTTCAAAGGATGGACTTTCCTCTTGAGGTCTGAGATGGTCCGGTCCAAATGAAAAAAACGAGACAGGGGAGCTGTTTGTGCCAAATCCACGTTTCTATAAAGTGCTTTCTCCAAAGCATGCAAATGAGCAATGGACTTCTGCTGTGCTACCGCTAGGAAATGCAGTGGGCACAGAAATGGGGTGAGAAAGTGCTGTGATAGAGGCGACCGCTTCCATCTGCCTTGCAGGATGTCAAGAGCACATTACAGGAGCCGCCCGTTGCGTTACCCATTAACCTGCCAACGTGATGCTCTTAATTGGGAAAGATGGGGAGAAAAACCAGAGATGGCAATAAGGATTGCTGAGCCTTGATGAATATCAAGTGCTTTTGAGCAAGCACTGTGATTTTTCTGTCGTGCCGTTAAATGCTCTTCAGATGAAGAACCTCGTTCTTCCCATCTGCTCACGATTTCAAGGTTTTAAATATAAATCGGATTTGATTCTGTCAAGTTTTGGAGGGAATTAAGTTATAAATGGCCATCTGTGTTGCCAGGAGCTGTCAGCCCAGAAACAGCTTCATCCCCAGCAGCTGCCAGCAGAACGCTGGGGTGAGGATATCGTCCTTGAATTGCCGATCCAAGGGTGAAGGGGTTGGCATTGTTGACACGAGAGGTTGACAGTGCCTTGAGCTTTGGGAAGAGCGAACGTATTGACCTGCCCCGTCTTTGGCCTTTGGGTATTTGTAACGTCCTGCGCGGGACACGTGCCTCTCCGTGGAGCTGCAAAGCACCTTGGTGGAAAACTTGCAGGATGCTGGGGAGAAGGTTGGGGTGACGATCCGTGTCCCGAGCCCAGCTTTGGGTTTTGCCTAATTTTCCTCAAAGTGTTGCTCTTCCTTGGGCTCGAACTTCAGCCTTATCTGTGATGGTGAGCAGCTCGGGGGCTCAAAGGTTGGGGGTTTGTGCACCCGAGATTTGTGCTTGGATTTGGGGTAAGCAGCCAGCTCTTCTTGTGCAGAAAGAAGGACCCGAGAAAAGCTTGGCTGATGTAGAGCACCCGTGGAGAGTGGGCAGTTATTGCTCTCAGTGTTGTGCTTCCATTGTGCTCAGGTGCGGGAAACCATCAAATTTTGGCTTTCCAGCATGCGGGAAGTTACTGGATTTTTAAGTTTTCTCTGCTTTTCCCCAAATATCTGCATGAGAGGCCAAGGCCACAGGGCAGGCTGCTTGGCTTTGCTTTCTCAGGTGTGAGGGCATCTAATTGGGTTTGGGGAAAGCTGTAAATCTGCTGGGTCCTCTTGGGTGTTGAACTGATCGAACGAGTGAGGAGGCGGGGAAAAATCCTGCCCAGGTACGTCACTGTGCAACAGCCAGCCTCTCCCCTGGCCAGGGCAGGGCAGGGGGAGTTTGTGATTTTATCATCGCTCTTAAATCACAAATGTCTACGCCTTTTTTTTAAGTTAGCCATCAAGCAGTGGCAAAATTTGAGGAGCGGAGAAGCGGTTGTGTTCATTTCTCTTACTTCATTCAGAGTGAAGCATAAGCACACCAACTCAATTGTTCTTCTGCCTTTGCAGGGTACCTTTAATTCTTTTTTTTTCTTCTTCCTGTGTTTCATTCTCCAAAAAAAAATCCCATCTCCTTGCCCTTCTTCTCAGCCAAGCTGCAGACCGAGGCCAAACCGTGATGCATTTCATATCGCTCTCAAAGAGACCTTTTAATTTAGTCATTGGCAGTCAGTAGCAAATTCATGTTGTGGCCTCGTACTAGTTGTGTTTAATTATGAAGCAACTCCAGATCTTTCAGCAGGTGCGGCAAAGCACATAAATTTGTTTTCTACTGGCTGCATCCCTACCTTCCCTGCCTCTAGCAAGATTATCCGAGGACTTTAGAGGGTGCATAAATTGCGTTTTTAGTTGAAATAAGACAAGTAACCTCGTGCATTGCTCTTTCCCCTTTGACATGGCCAGGTGCTCTTTCAGCCGCTTTTATACTGACCTCAGGAAAAGCATCTCCAACTTTTCCGTTCCCATGTCTTTACAGGGCATGTTTTCTGATGGTATTTCATCCTCCTTAGCAAAGAGAAGATGTAGCCACTGTAATAAGGTAGAAACAAGTGCATAAAAAAAAGCTCTTCAACCCCTTTGTCTCCATCCTAAAGAAGCAGAAAATGGCACGAGTCCAATTAAAGAGAAAAAACTCTCTGAAAGGTCACTGCCAAGGGTGAGTATTTATCGACTCAGTGGTGCAGCTGACTCGCGGTGAATTGTTGCTACCTCCGTTTCACTTTGGTATTTCATCGGTCTCCAAAGCTCTGCGCTGGGAGCAGCTACAGAGTAACAGGGCATCAGTGTGGAGGTAGATGTTCCCTCCTAAGAGTATAAATTCAGAAGATCAGCTATTTCAGTCGTAAAAAATGCAGCGTTAGACTTGCAACAGGCATTTTGCAGGTTGGCGTCTTCGTCTCTTGGCGACAGTAATGTTAAATGTTTCCCTGTGTAAAGGGCTTTGTATTGTCCAAGTTCCCTTTTTCTTTGTGAGATTAATTTGTACTTTGTTTGCTTTTTAATATCTTAGTTGCTCCAGGGGCTGGAAGGCGGTATATTCTCAAGTGGCTGACGCGTGCTTAATGTAGTAGGAAAGGAGACTAAGAGGGATTTTTCCATCCGCAGTCCATGACCTCTACGAGAGCCTGGTCTATAAATACCAATTTATGGAAGGAAAAGCCAATAAAAGATAAATGCTTGCTTTTTACTTGATTAGCTCTGGGAGAGCTTGAAATGATTGAACTCCTCTGTTTAGCAGGATCCTGCTTTCCAGCTGCCCAAATGGGCAAGGACCTCCAGAGCCCGGCGCGCGCCTGCGCAGCAGCTGGTGATGTTTACATGGGGAAGGGTTTTCTGGCAGAAAGTTTTGCTTGCAGAAGACCCTCGTTGGGCTGATGGATTGTTTTCTCCACGGTTAGAGTTGGTTTTGTCGGCATCGTGATGCAGTGGGATGTGGTTAATCATGCTGTGGCCCTGCGAGGGCTCTTGAGCATCGTTTTGTTGCTATTTTCCATCCTTGATTTTTTGCCCTTGTTAGGCAAAAGCCGAAGTGAGCCTTGCATGTTTGATTGCCCAGAAAAACGTGACTGGAGGAGCAGGGCTCCTTTTGAGTGCTCTGCAAGGGCCCAAAATGCAACCTTCCCACCCCAGATCAAGCCACTGATCGCATGCACACGCTCACGTGCATATGCACACCCCTAAGGGAAAAACAGCTGTGGTTTTCCAGACCTTTTTCTTGTTGTATAATAATGTGAAAATGAGCATTTGAGCCCTTTCCCTCCCTGCTTCCAAAAAGGGTCGTGCTTCCTTTTGCCAGACGTGGAAGAGACGAACCATCGGTCAATGAGCGTTTCCCGGCGAGGAGGATATTGCAATTAGGTCTTGGCCATCCATCAGCCCCAATGAGACCTATTCCTAATGCAAAACCTTTTAATCCGAAAGAACGAGTAGAGCCGCTACAAGTCAGTGAGCAAAGCTGGGGCTTGGCAAGGCTGGAGCTGAGCACCAAAAAGCTTGGTAATAATCTTACGGCACCTGTGTGGGAGACAGAAATACATGGCTTATGTCTAGCAGAAGGCTCTGCACTGCACCAGAACGACAGAAATCCAAGTGTAGCCTCAAATACTTGCATATTCTTCCTCAAGTGCTGGAAGAGAAGGAATAACCATTAGTCGTGTTAAAGTACCCCAAACTTCCATATTAATCTGATTTTGGTCTTGTGAGGTTGCTAGGAAATTGGTAATTGGGACCGATGCTGTCTTGTCTGAAATGGTTTAAAAAAGTCTTCATCGGCCGCTGTCAGCTCCAAGGGCAAAGAGGGCTTTGGGCTTTGAAGGAGAGAACAAGCGTTGATCCCAGAAAGTGCAATTTTAGGGTTTATCTGAGACAGATTGTGCTGGGGAACCAAGATGCTTCACTGCCAGCACAAAAAAGAGTGGAGAACAGGCACCGAAACCACCCAGCCATGTATTTCCAATTGCTTCTGAATATCTCTTGTCATATGAAGGTGATTTTTCACGCCTTGGAGTAATAGCAGGGGATGAAGTGAGGCATTTGCTATGTCAGGGGCAATAACTATTTAATTTCTGGGAACAGCAGCAGGATGGTGTCCTTGCTCAGCCAGACAGGCCAACGCCCGTAGCTTAATCCCTACACAGCACTCGCTTGTAATTAGTGCTACTGTTCTAAGTTGGCTAGAAATAATTGCAAGTTCCCGAGCAAAATAACAGGGGGTTTAATTTGCTTTTTGAGTTTTTGCTGGTTTGCATAGAGAAAACTCAAGGGTCTTCCAGTAGCAGGGACTTTGAGACATCCATGGGAACCTTCTGGGATTAAATGAGCATTTGCACTTGGGGCTTAAAACAGAAAAATAATCAGACTGCCCTTGCCTGGCTGCGTGTCCCCGCGTCGTTTTGCTGGGGCAGGGAGGTCACTTTCCCAGGGACTCATGGGGACAGGAGAAAGACAAATGAGGAGTTTGATTAAGTGGCGTGGGAGGATATGAAAAGCTGCGAGTGATGAATGGGTTTTATTTTCCCGTCCTCCCAGGTGGCTCAGAAGCATCGTACGGCCCCTGGGAGTCTGTGACAAAATCCCTGAGGACTGGTGCTTTGGAGCGCGCTTTTGGGGTGGTTTTTTTTTCCCCTCTGATGGACATAAATTTCCTCTAGCTGCTTGGGTGGCTTCGACAGGAGAATTTATGGCTGGCCCTCGCTGACAGAAGATGTCCCGCTCACCCTTTTGCTGGTTGAAAAGCAGAAGTTCCTTACCCTAAGTTGGATGGGTTTGGGGCAGACTTCAGCTGTGGCTCGCCAGGGGAGTCCCAAAGTGCTGCTGAGAGATGGAGATCAAGGTCTTGAGCTGCAAAATGCCAGTTTGGATCAGCTCGAGGCCAAGCTGCTACTGGGAGGAGCTGGAAAGGTGGGAAATGGCAGCAGACATCTGCCCCCCCATTCTGTTTTGCTGTGCATTTAGATATCTAATTTTTTCTTAAAAAAAAAAAACCAGCAAAGCAACAGGATGGTGCAACGGTGTGTGCTTAGCGTGTTAAAATATAACAATCCAGGTATTTGTATGGTCATAGTGAATATCATTGCTTCTAATGGTTGATGCTTTGGTTTTGCAAAGTTTCCCTTCTTGATTTGTGCTGCAGGTGGCCGGGAAGCAGAGGGCGAGGTGGGCAGCGTGCCCCAGCGGGGAGGAAAACACGTGCGAAGGGAAGGATGCAGGAAGGATATGCCTGTGCAAGCCTTTGCACGCTCCCTCCTGCAGCGTCCGGATGGGAAGCGAGGCAGTAATTCTCAAATAGTGTCATCTGCAGGGTGGGTTTCTCCGTAGCTGTCACCGCAGGGGATCCTTAACTTCGGGTGCCGCCGAAATACCGATAGCGTTATCAATGCAAATTGCAATATATAGCTAGTTCAATTGCCATTGCAATATCCTTGCAAAAATTAACTATACATATAAAATCCTATTGCGACTTTCCGGTGAGTCTGCATGCTTTATTGATTCCCTTGATAGGCAAAGGTCTTTGCATTTATTTTGTGCACGCAACTGCCGTTGCACCCTGTAAGAGCAGGTACTCAACGATCTCGTGCCCCTGTCAAAGCCTGTGCGTTTAAATCCCCCAGCAAAAAGCTCAGAAAGCGGCAGCCTGGAGACCTCCTCCCGAGGCAGCGGCGGTTTCTGTACTTCGCTGAATGCCAGCCAGAAAGAAGAGGCAATTTTCTAACTTTAAATGACCTGCAAGCAGCAACTGCCGAGCAGTCCTACCCTCACTCGCTGGTGGTTGCCATCGCGGGGAGGGGAGATCGGGGAGAAAAGCACTTTTTTAACTTTTTTAGCCTCATATTTGATACGTTTTGTTAACACGCTCCTCTGCAACAACACCTTCCTTCATATCGCAATGCAGTAAAACCAGCGCTCACGTTAGAAGTCTCTTCTGAAAAACATGGTGCCCTTGGTGCCAAGGATATTGAATGCATCTATATTCCTGACAGCTTTTTCTGTTTTCATTAAGCGAAAGAGGATATTTAGAGGCGAGCCGGAATGGCAGTTGGTTCATAACTCAGAGGAGAGCGAAGGCTGTGGGATGCAGGCTGTTGATTGAGGACTTGGCGTACTTTTATTCCATTCAAGAAATCCCCAGTTTAACTAGGATGCTTCATCCTGCGGTACCTCGGACGTCATATGGCCATCGGGAGGAGAGGAGCAGGACGGATGATGTCCCCAGACCTGCCTGGTTTTCCAGAATTGGATTCATTTGCATTAAATTTACTGTAAACACAAATCTTCCCTGAATTACTGTTTGGTTCAGGGAGGAAAAAGTGGCACGCTTGCCTTAAAATTTGTCATTTCAAAGGGCTTTGCTTGCTTGGTCCTTTCACTGTGTCAGCGGTGGGATTTTAATCTGCCCAGTGATGACATGCTAATAGAAGTAAATAATGCTAAGGCTTAACATGCATTTAAATACTATTTTAAAACTTCTTAAATCCTTAAAGGCTCCGCTGTTGAATATGGATTAGCACAATCTTATTATCTGGATCCGCGTGGGAGCTCTGGGCTCTCCCTGCGGTTCATGGAGAGACGGAGCCATCTCCAAGCATCGTCCAACCAGCCTTGGCCTCCTGCATCCCTGCCTGGAGGTTTCTCCAGCTTTTGGGAACAAAAGAGGGGACAGATACGGGAGAGGAGAGCAGGAACCCAGCTGACATTTCCATGACAGGGTCTTTGGGTTGGTTATTTTTTCCTTCGCTGCCAAAAGCAAGCTCCGTCCCAGGTGACCGCGAGGTTGCACAGCCCGCCTTTGGTCCGGCGCACGTTCTTGGAGAGCGAATGCGTCTCGCGCAGCTTGAGTCGGAGATGGACTGCCGTCTCCGTATGCAGGCTGAAATAATTTCCTAGAGTATCTGGGAAGGAGTTGCCCGCTGAGATGGATACGTAATATGCAGTGCAGCAGTGAATATTCTGAGGGCAGTGGGGAGCTATGGAGATACATACACGAAAGTTGCCAGGGCTGTAAGATAACCTGATTTCAGGCCGTTTGGATACCGAAAGGAGATGCCGAGATGTTTGCAGACTTCAGTTTTTCTTTCAGCATCTGCAGTCGTCTTTCCCAGCGAAGAACCCTAATGGCCTGAATCCCGCATCTCTGCAATTCCCGCTGTCGGGAAAGCCCTGCTAGCCGTAACCATGCAGCAGCCTCCAGCACCTCATCTGTTCTTTTGGTGATTAATCCTGTTATCAGTAATTAGGTGGAGTGTCAAATAAGCAGAACGCTCTTTGACGATCAGTCGGTGCAATTCGGAAAGCGGGAATGGGGCAAGCTCCGACCGAGCACCTCGGGGAAGGACTCTGTGTTGGGAGAGCGTCTCAAAGGATGTGGTCTTCCAACTTGTTGAAGGAAGAGTTGTTGATCCAGGGGCTCCCCTTGGATTCCACCTCCAGGTGAATCTGGGAAGGCAAAATAAATATTGAGCTGTTTTGGGGCAGCTTCTGTGCAGGGTGCAAGCTGCTCATGCAGATGACAGGGTATTTCTGTTTCTGAAAGACAAATTAATAAACCCCGGTGATGTTTGTGTTTGCCTGTTTTCAGCTTGCTGGGTGACGCTTAGCCGATTTGCTTTTTCCCTGTGGAGTTTTTGCGTCCGTTTTCTGCAGTCTCCTCTGGGCAAACGCTTTTCCCTTTCCACTATGGGATAAAACGGTCCCTAATTTAAGATGCATTACAACCTTTTGCTCTTATCCCCATTTATCTTTCTCTTAACGTTCCCACTTTCCAGACTATTTAACGATGACTCAATTAGGACCCAGAGAAATGATTAATAACATTTTTCAGTTCCCAAACCAACGTGCTGCAGTAGCGCAGGAGATTCCAGCTGATGGATGGTACGGGAGCAACTGGTTTATTTATTGACTTTCTGTTGCAAGGAATGGTTATACAGAAAAACGTGTTAACTACTAGCCTTAAAAATGAGAGCAAGAGCCCTGACGCTCAAGATGGTGTCGACCTCCTCCATCCCGTCTCACTCATTGAAAATATCTATTAAACTCCAGCTTGTACCCTGGTGCTGACCCCAAAACATCTGGGGCTTACGGAGAATAAACCTTATTTCTACAGATCAGTAGTCCAGGTGGCTAAAGGGTTAGTACAAAAGGTGCAGTTTGTGCTGACAATTCTCCGATTGCCACTCATCAGCATCTGGTCTGCAAATAGCTCCTCGCAGTGGCTTATCACCTAACGTTCGTAGCCACCGCAGTGTAGCACTGCAAAGGACACGTCAGGTGAAATCAAAGCAATCCACTTGAAATCTTGTGCTGATGAAAATGCTTTTTTTTCCCTCTTATCCTAAAGATTTAAAGCATACTTCTTAATTCACTGACAGGCAGCAGGGAAGTGGGAAATAATCTGTGGCACCGTGCTCGCAGCAATATCTTATTTTAGCAAGAGCCTGGACCACCTCCTCTCTCTTTGCAATGCTCATGGTGACGTCCAACTAATCCGCATCCCTCTGTCAGGGCTGATGTGGGAAGTCGGGAGATGGACGTGGCCGTTAACGAGTTGGACAACGAGCCTGTTGCTTTGGCAGAAGCTTTTACTGGGAATTGTCCTCTCTTGTCTCACGGCCAGGTTTGGAAGTTCGTGTGACAGCATCCCTTGCAGGAGAAGACCTTCCGGAAGAGTTTGCATGACTACAGCAGTTTAAACGCTCATATTTTGCAGGTGATTGGCCTCGTGATGGCTTGGCTGTACTGGCAAAAGCTCAACGAGATCTACTCCCAGCTGGACGCCGTTGACTTCAAGATCCTGGAGATGCGGGATTTCAGCTTCGGGGCGGTGGATCTGAGCGGCGCGGGCTGGTGCTGGTGCTTACCCAAGGAAGGAGGCTACATTCCTGTCAATGCTGAGGATGAGGAAGATGAGGAGGAAGAGGGAGGCACCGTCTGCCACAGCAAAGTGTGAGAAGGTGGAGGACTGAAAGGCAGCTTGGAGCAAAGCTCTTAGGGAGGCAGCGGATGTTGAATGTGGAAATAACGTCATTTATCTTCTCAGGTTCAGGAGATACTTTGGGAGAGACTGTAAAGTAATGCTGGAAGGTTATAAAAACTGCAATTCACCGTGCGGGCACGTGAGCTCCCCCGGGTCCTTTCGCTACCTTTGCGTTTTGAAGCATTTGTGCATCCCCTTATCGGGTTTTTAGGGGTTTTTTACACAATAAACGTGACTCCTGTTGTGTTTTGCAAAGTCGCTTCCACTCGCTGCATGACAGTCGGGCCATCGAGGCGGGGGGAGGGGAAGCAGCACCATCATTATTGCACTTTGTGGTATCTTTATAGTTATGTTTAGCCTGATCTCCTGAAAAATAGTGGCTTTAGGGTAGACCCCCAGATGTGCCCAGAGCCTGGGTGTGCCCAGGCCCCAGAAAGACATAGCTAAAGGAAAAAAACAGAGCAGCTTGCTCTGCAGAGCCTTTCCGAGGGGGTTTTCCAGGAAGCAGGTCCCCAGGGAGGCACAACTTCCACCTCCTGGAGCAAGATGGATGTTTGGGCAAGGCTTGCACAGGGGGAAAACACCGGTTTCTGAAGGTTTCCAGCTCTTCCCCATGAACTACAGGTTTCAGTTTTCATCCCCAGGCAAGGAAGAGGAGAGCCCAGCAATTTTTAAAGCTTAAGACAGCTTTGTTGCGGCAACGCGTTACCCCTGGAGGTGGTGGTAACTCCCGCCTGCGGTGACCAACCTCTAATGGCCAGGTAAGGAGTTACCTTTTATAATATTCCATTTTTAGCACAACTTACTAATCAAGGTGGCAGTTCCCTCCCACATCACTTGGAATATAGGAATTAAGCAGCTGACATGTCTTGCATCCAACCCCGGACCGGTAAGTTGAGCCGCACTGGAAAATGGGCTCGTAGAGGGAAACCTCAAGCAGATGAATTGCAAAAACACGCGTGTGTTTTTATTATTAAAAAAAAACAAACCCCAAACCAAACAGTGAAACCCTCTGCAAAGGTCCCTGGGCTGCTCTGGTGCAGACTCGGCAATAACCTACCGACGACGAAGCTTCTCCCGGCAGCCGTAAGTCAAATGCAGAGGAGGGAGCATAGATCAGGGACCCGTTTTCTCTCCCAACACACCCAAATCCCAGGGGTGCCCTGCGGCAGCTGTAGCTGCCACATCTATCAAGCGGGAGAAACCGTCTCAAAAGCGAAATGCAAAGAAAAAAAAGGTCTGTTTTTCAGAAGAGCGATGTGTTTGCAGCCCCGCTCGGCAAAGGAAACTTTGGGTTTATTCGTGGCCTTTTTTGTTAATATAAGGGTATTTTGGAAGCCGGAGGCTGGCTTCGTTTAGTTGGATGCCCAAGCAGGGAAAAGCGGCCGAGTGCTGGGGTGTGACTGCTGGGCTCTGTCTCCCTCTTCTGACTGTTTCCAGGCTTTATTTTTCAACTAAATGAGAAGCAATCCTCGGCACAGGCCTGAAAAAACACTTTTGGAACCGTGGGTTTTTTCCGCAAATCATGTTGAAAACAGAGCTGGGAACCACAAGAGCTGAGCAGTGGGGTTATTGAATTTTTTAAAACAGAACGGCCAAAATCGGGGGTATGGTTTTTTTGCAAGTGGAGAAGGTAAAACCTGCAGCCCAGGGAAACTGGGTGAGCGTGATTGTTTAAGGAATAACAGGGTTGCTGCCGTTACCCAGGCAGCTCGTGGACTCTGGGGATTTTGCTTTTCTTGCTTCTTCCCCCTCTCTCCAGGACGTGTTTAGTAAAGCCTTAAGAAATACAAACTGATAAATTCAACCTGCTCTTTATATTTCCGTGTTATTTGGAGAAAGTAAGTTAATTTCTACTTTTTTCTCTTTATTTACAGGACGAGCAGCCACCAACATGTTTATTCCATTTTCCTGCCCGGGCAGAGCCCGCTGATGCTGGACCCCGGCACAGGCAGCACTGAACCGCTCGGATACAAGCAGGTTTTCATGCCCGGATTAATACTGGGTTTTGGCAGGTGGTGAGCAATGGGAGATGGGGAGAAGTTGATTTACGCATCAGCTTGGGCAGCCGGCTCCCCTGTCCCCACAGACGGTTGGTCTGCAAATGCCTGGAAAACAGGAAAGGTAGATTGAAGCAAGAGCGTGAAATCATAAGTGCACTTGCAAAAGCTTTTCTCCCCGCTTACAAACTTGTCTCCTAACTCTAAATAAAGAGAATGCCAATAACATTCCCTAATTCACCCGAAATTTTGCATCTTGAAATCATGGCTGCCTTGCTCCAGACCTGACTCTGCTACACGTGGAAGAGAAAATCTAATAACACAGGAGCTGGGAAGAAAATGGGAGCAGGGATAAAGTATCAAACAGGTTTTGCTTTGCTTCTGCTGAGACTCTGGATCGTGCCATCAAATAATCTCCCCAGAGGCAAGAGAAAAGCCCCGATATCGGGTGACCTTAAAGCACAAACTCTGATTTCCCAATCCTCATTTTTTAGTTTAACGATGAGGCTGGTTGTGACGAAGTGCTGGGCGCTGCTTTGATGCAGATTTATTGATACCCCTGGTTAAAAGGCTAAGCGGAGGGGAGCAAGCCAGGCGTTAAATAGAAGTGGACAGCTCGGGAAGTGAAGCAGGCATAGTCGTGTGACTGGTAGCTTGATTTTCATTAAATCCAATGTACGGATGTTCAACACGTTAAAAGCATAGCATGGAAATTGCAAAATAATTTGGCGTGCAACCCTCATCACCCCCCTCCCCAAAGTGTATTTGATAGCCTGGGGGCTGAACCTGTCATCCCCAGGGCTTTTAGGAGCTTTCTCGCTGATGGTGATGCTTCTCTGCACCTCCTAGAAGAATTTTACTTCCATTCCTTAAGTTCAGATGCACATGATACTGCACAGAGCAAAAAATTAAAAGCAGTTGCCCTCCCAAATCCCTAGCGATCGAGCCAAAACTTGATGCGCACCCCCCCTCCCTCCTCCAACAACAACCCCGGAAGACGCGGATCCTGCAAGTCGGGGATGGGCAACTTGAATTTTCCTGCATCCTAGTGGTCTGATATCTAGAAACCATCACTGCGCAAGACCAGGTCTCTCTCTGCTGGCTTGAATGTCCCATCCTCTCTGGAGGTCTGTTTGCATCCCGTGATGCCTTTCTGCTCCCGAAGTCAATCAGTGTCGCCCAAAATACATTTTAACCTGGGAGCTACAAAGCGCGTGGCAGTAGGCGTCGATACGATGGTTGCAAGAGCAGCTTTATCTCAAGGCAGTCTGGGCTCCCGCACCCACCAGCATCCGTGACTTTACTCTGCAGCCCCATCCGTCCTCCGCTTTCTGCGCATTTTCGGGGAGCTCGGGGTGAGTTTATTAACAGTAGTAAAACTTGGTTTTGTGGAACTCAGAGCTGGTGGGGGTAGTGGGGTTTAATCGGCAAAGATAACAGCGCTCTCCTTTTCCTCTTCTTGTTTCTAGTGCGCTTACAGTCATGTGTTCCGACAGTTTTAGTCTGCATTGTGCTTGTATTCGTATGCAAGGATTTCGGGGGGGAAAAGCTTTATATTGAAAAAATTAGAGGAAAAAATCCTAGGCTATATGACTCTTATAAATCAGCCATAATCAGTCAGGACCTTTCATTTAGCAGTGGATCAACAAAGCGTGGGTTTATCAGAGGGTGCGTTGTTTTTGCTGCCCAACAGAGCTGTGGTAGAGCTCTCGCCGGCCAAGCTAGATGGCAAAAAAAGTCACGTTTCTTCCCAGTGTAGACCCAGCTGAAGGGTTGTGTATCCCCGTCCATCATCTGGGGACCCCAACCTAGTGCGGAAGCCGTGGGGAAATCTCTTTTGGAGGGTTTTATTGCACTTCATCTGTTAGAAGGTACCGGGTCATTTTTAGAGCAAAAATATTTATGCCCGCAGCTGGGTGGGTATTTCACTGTTTCTCCTGCCAGCACCAGCTTCCTAAAATCCTCAGAATTAGCCCTATAACGTTATTACCAGGAAGCCAAGGCTTGTGACTGATGTTATGTCTTAATACGCCCAGGTCTGGGGCACTGTTGTCCCTCCAGAGGTGTTTGCCCCTAAAATAAATCGGTTCCCGCACCTCTGCAAGAAGTGTTGAATTAATGCGGTCCAAAAAAAAAAAAAAAAATCCCAAATGTGTTAAATCAAGAGGTGTCTTCAGAGAGCAGCTGGGTTAAGGCTGGAGCCCATATCGGGCTAAAGATAGTCTTTGCCTTGGGGGGAAAATGGGTCAATAATTGGGCAACCCAAGCAGACCCAACCTGGCCAGCCCTGGACCCTTCCAGCTATTTAGGGGCACACCCCATTCACTTCGTATTTTTAACCGATCTGGCTTGAACTGAGATTTTTCCTCCCTAAAAGAGATAGATAACGATATGATATTACCATGGATGCCAGCAGCCGGAACAAGGGACGCGGGGAGGCTGGCTCTCTGACCGCTCTCAAAGTGACTTTGGGAGGCATCGACCGGGCTGCCATGAATAGTAACCATTCTCCCATCCAAGTCAAGTGTGAAAGGCAATCACTGGAGGTCAGATAATTAGGAGATTAATTAGCATCCGTGGCAAAATCCAAAGAAACTCACGTGGGGAATAAAACAGCAGGTTTGAAGGAAGATACCTGGAAGCGGCAGCGTGCGTGCGGCGTAAAGTCTGTGCTTAGGAGATGGGGAAAAACAAACTCTGCTTCTGCAAAACCCCTTTTGTCTGTGCAGGTCCCCCCTGAAAATTAAACGGGTGCTTATTGCCAGCAAGCAAGCCCTGTTAACTGAACTTGTGTCCGTAATTGTACCAGCAAATCTCTGCAATAATCTCTTATGCTTCACTTACGCTTCACTTACGCCTTCCTTTGAGCAGGAGAAATAAGAGACCAGAGACGTAACCCCGGTGAAATTTATCCGGCTTTTCTTCAATATGGGGAGAGTGGAGGTGGAGCGCGGGCAGGGCTGGCGCAGAGTGAGGCAGGGCTGAGAGCTTGCCGAGGCGAGACGCGGACACTTGCGGGAGGTGCCGGAGGGTCCCCGGTGCATCCTCAACCCGGCCAGGAAGGATTCTGTGATTTCACTGGGATCACACGTGAAGGTTTCCCGTAGTGGGGAGCAGCCGGTGGGCGTGCGAAGAGGCTGTTCCCCTGCCCGGCACCCTTTAAAATCTCTCTCCTTTCTCCTCCCCGCGGCTCAGCTCTCTCCAAGCAGCGGGACCATGCTGGAGGATGAGGATGGGATGAGCGAGAGAGGGCTCAGCAGCTCGAGGAGGAGATATGAAGATGAGGAGGGTGAGCAAAAACTTGGGGATGCCCCAAATGGCAGCGGGGTCTCTCCTGCCAGCTGATACCTCAGATCTCCCAGCTCTCGGCTCGGCACGTCCCATGCACAACATGGGAAAAGCTCCCGTGGGTGCTTTAAGCTTGGTGGGAGGAAGGCAAATATTTCCCTGGCTTTTTTTCTAAAGCTTATTATTCTTTCCCCTCTAGATTACCACTCCATCTACATCGGGGTGCCGGTGCCACGGGGCTACCGGAGGAAACGGCGTCGGCGAAGATCTGCCTCCAGCCGGGATAGGACGAGCGAGAGCGAGCGGCACTACGAGCGCCAGGATCGCTCCGACACCGACGACGGCGGCCACGGCTGCTACGAGAGCGGCAATGACAATGCCAGCAGGACCAGTGAGTCCCCCTCGGGCTCCCCGAAAAAGGGAAGGGCTTTTGCAGCTTCATTTAATCCGGGATTCAATTGCCCCCGTGCACCTAGCCACGTTGCTTGGACCGGTGTTTGAATTTGGCACTGCTTTCCCTGACGCTTCCCAGGTTTATTTTTCCCTGTGGATGTCTCTGAGAGCCAGGCACAGGGTGTGAAATGGGATTTGAGGCTGTGTAGGTGATGGGTGGGCTGAAAAAGAGGTTGTCGTTGCCCTTGGGTGGTTGCCAACGAAGAAATCCGGGTACAGCGAGATCCTGGGGCTGCAGACATCCTCTGGGCATCACACCTTGTTCCCGACAGGCTTTTGCCCAAAGCTTTGCCCGGTCTCATTAAATCTCCTTAGAGAAGATTAACATTTTGCACAGCAAAGCAGCTGTCGATCTCTTGGGGTTGTTTGGGTTTTTTTTTCAACCCCCCTATGGAAATTTGCATTTGGTTTTATGTCGAGCAGACCACATCGCGGCTCACCGGAGCGGGCAGAGGCTCAGCTTTGCTTTTGCCTACGGAAGGAGAAGTTTTCCTTTTTCTTTTTTTTTTTTTTTTTTGCATGGGGAGAGGTTTTTTATTTGCAGCGGGCTTTGCTTGCAGCTCCTTCATGCCTTCGGTGGCGGCGCGAGCGGGACCACGTCCCCTCCTTTCTGCAGGCGATGAATGCCACCGGGATCTAACACTGGGCTGGTTTGGTGGGGGGGACGGGACACAAAGTCATTTTATGGAGGAAAAACACCCCAAAAAGCCTCAACTCTACAGCAGCCCCGCTTTCCCCCAGGAAATCTCTCTCACTGGGGTGTTTTTTCCCCAGAAAAATTCTCTGCCCTGAGCTTGGAAGGGGGGTTCCCACCTTGTTCCGGCTGAGAAACAGAAACCCTCCACAAAATAACTCCAAACCTTCTGTCCTCCCACCTCTCCCTCCCTCCCCTTTCTCGCTCACTCCATCCCGCTGCCACCCAAAGCGCTCACCTCTCCTACACGCATCCCGTTTGATTTGGTAACTTCCCGTCATGAGAGCCAAAGGGAAAGGAAAGTGCTTTATATTCTCTATAATCTGCTCCTTAAGCCTTGGGAGTTTAACAAGCCTGAGTGGATAAAGGAGGAAGTTTGGGGGTTTGGTTTTTTTTGGTTTTTTTTTTTTTTTTTTTGTACCGTGCAGCGAAGGCTTGGTTTAGCCGGGAAGAAATGGGGGAAAAAATGGAAACGATTCCAGGTAGGTTATTTCCATTGCTCTTTGGCGTCCGTGGTGGGGGGAGCTGCAGGGGAAGAAAGGCTCTCTTTTTTTTTTTTTGGCTTTGCTTTTCCCTTGTTAAAGCAACTTGGGAGCCTGTGTGGGGTTGGGTTGAGAGCTCACTCGGGGCTCCAGGCTCCAAAGCTCATGCCAAAAATATAAGGCAGGGGGGGAACTGCATCAGCTTCCACTGCTCCCCAGCAGGAAGGAAGCAGAAAAGATGGTATTTGGAAGGAGAAAAGTATCCCAGACCTGGGGGTTTCTTGAAAAGGAACGGAGCATCTAATCCCATGGGATGTACACCCCAGTCTCCTCTTTTTCGGGGGGAGGGGACCCTCTGAGCCACGAAACCCCGGGAAAAGGCTGTCGCGTGTTCAGAAGGACCACGGCAGCGGATGGTTAATGTGCCAGAGCCTTCAGTAAGGCTCACTCCTGCTGCCCAGCCGGATTGCAAAGCCTGGGTGGCACCGCGTTCCCCCATCCCCCGTTTTATCACCTTTTTTATTGTATGTGAGGCCAGAGCGGGATTTTTCATCTGGGAAAGCATTGCTAGGTGAGGTTTTACTGCTCGATCGAAGTTGGGGCGTGAAGGGCTCTGTGCATCTCAAATTAAAGGAGGTATAAATCAGTGTGACTGGTCTGTCCTGTCCGATGACCCACGGAAATGTAGGTTCTTGTGTACATAAAATTATCCTATATTATCACCTGTGTTACTGCTGAGCTAATTCTGCGGGTCTGGGCTTGATTCGGAGCCCACCGTGGCTGAAATCACAGTGGAGGTTTGACGGGTGTAAAGCAGGAATTGCAGCTTTGAGTGTTTTCCCATCGTAAAAGCTGGTTCGGGGAGGTAGAGATCTGCTCTGGACACCCGTTGAACTGTGTCTTGCAAGAAACAGATGACAATTACAGGGTGGCTTTGTGGGTTTCGGCCGGTGTTGCTGCAGCAGTTTTACTCTTGCATTCCCCAGAGGTGCCAAGCCCTGGATGCCGCTGTACAGTATATCCTCCTAAGCGAATACCTGCTGCTTTCCAGGATTAATTTAGGTGCTAGATCCTATTTCCAGGAGGAAAAAAAAAAAAAAAAAATCACCCAGAACTGGGTTGTAACCAGATGCCGGGCTGAGTGCTTTCCCGGGCACGAAAGGGTCCTCCAGGTGAATAAATCCCATGAATTTTGGCTGCGCAGCCAAGCCCCAGCATTGTCGATTTAGCAACCGGCTCTTTGCTCGGGTCAGTGAGCGGTGGGGAGAGGCGGCTGCTGCCGGGAAGCACGTTATATGTTGAGAGATGGGTTTATTCCTTAAACTGGGGGACGATGGGGGAAAAAAAGCTAAAAAATCTCCCCAAAGGTCTTTATGTGCAAGCTTTCCTTTCTTTTTTGTGGTTTCTAGTGGTTAAAGTGTGTCTCAGCCCCGACACCCCAGAATGAGTTGCTGGGGGACCCTCTAGCAGGTCGAAGCAGGAGGGACCCATTCTTAAGCACCCAAGGTGGCAATTTGGGCAGACTTGGGAGCAGCAACCACCAAGTCGAGGATTTGCAAAGCTCTAACCCCTCCGCCCCCACCTCCTGCAACATTGCAAATCCTTCTTTTTTTTATAAATGCATCCAGAGATCCCACCCGAGATGGGTATTTCCAGCAACTTCCCTTTTTTTTTGTGGTCCAGCTTCTTGCGTTTGCAGTGAGTTTGGGGTTTTGCAGGAAATTTAAGGTTTGGGCTGCGGAGCAAAGCAGACGGCGTGAGGCTGGGGGGGTGGTTACTGGTATTGCACCGATTTCATCCCCTCTTACGCGAACAGCACTTAGGCTTATAGAGCCTGAAGCCCTCCAGGCATGTAGCCCAGCTCTAAAATTAACAGGAATATTAATAATCTTAATAATCATAATAATGAAGCTTATGGAAGTGGAAGGAGGACTTGACAACAGGGCTTTAGTCCTGGTGGTGGGGCTTAAAGGGCTTAAGCGGTTAAGCAGGCTCAGCCTAGAGTGCAAGGGACATCCTATTCTTTCACGGCCGCCGCGACTTGGGTTTCGTCTGCTTTGGTGAGGGGACAGGGCAGTATTCCTGTTTTTTTCCTCCGCTTGCGCGCGGCAGTTTAATTACCTGCTTTTTTGCCTACCCTATTACCCAGCTTTCTTATTCCTAGGTCTGAGAACAGAAGGTTTCAGCTAGCAAAGACATTTTCCAAGCTGGATTAACTCCTGCTGTATTAGGAGGGGGCTAAGACCCAAGCTTTTATTAAAAATACACCATTTCTACGGAGCCTGGAGTAGGGCTGATTTTAACCTCTTCTTTGAATAACAGGGCAACTGGCGAGCGGTCCCATCCTTGCCACGTCCAGGTTCATACCCGGGTGTTTGCTTCCTCCCTGCAACCAAAATTAGGAGGCTTTGCTAGAAAAACACAGGAAGATGGAGAGGGTTAAAGAAGAGAACCCAGCCCGTCTTTTTTCAGGTGGAGAGGGCAGGTCCCTCACCCTCCCGTGGCTGCAGGGAATGCACCAAAGATGAAAACCCCTTTTTCCATCAGTCAGGAGGTTTGCAGGGGGCTGACATGTCACCGCTCCCCTTTCCGAAACACACTGCGGGGAGCAGGAGGCACTAAGTGCCCTCCCCGGCCTGGCTGGTTATTTGCAGCAAGAAGCTGGGTTTTTCCTGCAGAAATGGTAAATTTGTATTATTCGCCTCAAATGATACACGTTCTCCTCGGGATCCAGCGGGAAAACGCGTGTCGAGCACTCGTGCATCCGGATGCGCAGTGCCAGAGACCGTAAGGATTTGGTCGCTGATGACAGGTGGCTCTAACCTGGCAAAAACGGGCTCCGCGGTAGGGAAAAATGTGGGATGCTCCATGGAAACGGGACACATAATGCTCCTGGAAGGGGAATTGTATATAGGGGTGGCCACATTCCTCAATTCCCAGCCCGGACATCTCTATTCCCTTCCTAGCTGCTACGCAGGCTCCACTCATCCTTTCTGCCAGCATCCTGCATCTCTTTGCACAGGGATTTTGGGACACAATTACTTAGAATTTCCCCACTCCTCAGTGTCTCTCACCTTAATAATTTCCCTCAAAATCTCTTTGTTTGACCCCAGAATCCTAAAGAGCCCTACAGATCCCTTTTTGCCCCTCTGGAGATTTCCATATGGGAACGGCACAGGATCTTCTCCGGCCGATGGTAAACCTCTTTTTTTCCTCCCGCCCGGCAGTGTCACCGGCTGCCGAACGCCTTCGCTACATCTTGGGGGAAGACGATGAGCCTCCCAACCCCACGCTCTTCACAGAGATGGACACGCTGCAGCACGACGGCGAGGAGATGGAGTGGAAAGAGTCGGCCAGGTGAGGCTTTGGGTTGAAAAGTTTCCCCCCTGTTAAATATCCCTGGGTGGAAACGGGGTCAGGGAATGAGCATCATTTTTAATGAGGTTTAAAAAGCCATGCCTGCATTAGGGAAATAAGGAAAACACGGTGTTTTGGGGGGCCTTGCACGGCAGCTGCGGCCTGCCAAGGAGGAGAAGGAGGAAGGGAGGAAGATTTCCCATCTTGTCTAGCGTCTCCCCAGGTTGGATCGACC
>JANZLQ010000052.1:19147013-19159415 GCA_026212715.1 Elanus axillaris
CCCATTCCCAGCTGCAGCGTGAGAGCAAAACCCTGCAGAAAGGGCTGGGACGGTGAAAAAAACCCCAGGGTAACATGCTGGGAAACTGGAGAATTAGAGCAGAGAGCTGGGAAATGGGAATAGGGGACATAAAGAACATTTCCCCAGGTCTTCCCCACCCCCCACCCCCCCTTTTGCTGACCAGGCCAACAGTTAAACTTCTCCCACCCCTCAAGCAATAATAACAAAACCCCACCCACTACATCTTTAATAAAAGTATTAGAGGAGTTGCAAGCGGCGCTCGCTTTATTGAATTAGGAGCTTACCCAAGGGAAAAATCTCAAATCCAAGTGGGATTTTCTCTTCCTAGCCTCGGCTGTGTAAGGGCTAGTAGGGTTGGTGGTTTTGGGGGAAGCTTTGGGAAGGGAGTCAGGGACGCTCATGGCATCCCGAGCCCTTTCTTTTCAGTAGCACATGGGGGATTTCTGAGTCCAGGTGTGGAGGTTTGCCCGAGGGATGGGGAATGAGCAGGATCGGGTCCTGAAGGTGCTCATCCTATCTCTTGGCTGGTTATTTGCATCACCAAAAGTTTGGAAAGTTCTTATAGCATCCTCCTGGTTGGCATCCCTGCTCAAAACACAGCAGCCCGGGGATGCTGTTGCTAAAATCCTTTATTTATCAACCCCCAATTTTGCATAGGTCTGTACCTACTCATCCCTCGCCACTGCCCCAAAAGCTCGGAAGGCAAAAAGTCAACACTTGCATTGGGATTTTCATCGGGGAGGGCTTGAGACAGAGATTTCCAAATTCCCCCTGGGAGGACAAAGTTTTCTCAAGTCCCGGATTTCCGCTCTCTGGTGAGGAGTGGTTCGGCCTCTTTAGCCGCAGGAGAGCAGCTCCTCAGTGGGAGCAGTGCTACCTGCGGCTAAATCCGCGAGAAATGGAAAGAAATGGAAATAAAGAAGCCGAGCGCAGCAGGGAGATAGATTTTGCTGTAGCCTTGGCGAAAGCATCATGGGATGCCGGTCCCGGGGCAAAGGCGCTGTTGGAAACGTGCCTCGAGTCCTGCGCGCCACCCCGAGCTGCCACCCTGTGTGCACGCTAATAACCCACTTTCGGCAGGAAGACGGGGCAAAAAAGAAACGAAAAGCGACCTAATCGGCTTTGGGCGAGCACCGACGGGGCTTAGTGGGTGCTATGGCGGGAAGCTTGAATTTCCTCCCAGTAAAAGCAGTGTTGTTTAAAGGGCTGGAGAAGGGGTTTCTGCAAAAAAAAAAAAAATCAGGGCGGGGAGCTTTGGATTTGATGGGCACTAGGGCCAAATGTTTTATTTTTGGATGTGCCGGGGTTCTGTCCCCACCACAAGACCTTTCCTGGCACTTTCAGGTGCTATTTTGGGGCGGTTTTAGTAGGGACACGCGGCATTTTCTCTTTGCAGCAGCATCTTAATGCAGCCGATACAATCCCAGGCTTTCCCCACCCTTCCCCTGCAGCGGTCGGGAGCCAATAGCTGTTTCCAAAAACCCTTCTCCTCCTACATCCTTTCCGTCTGTGCCCTCTGTGGCGGCAGGAGCCCCAATCCCAGTTGTACCAGTTAAAAGTTGTCAGGTTAAGCCCTGTGAAGGCTAATCCATAGAGCCTGCAAGCCTCCTGTAAAGGAAAAGCAGCTTTCTTCCCCAAACTGACGTCTTGCTGAGAGCTCCCTGCCCTCCCCAGAGCCCGAGCCCCGTTCCCGGGGAGCTGGGAGAGATCAGTCAACATTCCTGAATTTGCTCTGAAGTCTTTGGCTTGTCAAGTTAAGGAATGGAGGTGGAAGGGCTGATTTCCAAGGGCTTGCAAACCTTCTCGTCTCCCACTGTGGGAACGAAGCACCCGGGCTGAGGTCTGAGCGTAGCTAAGAAATCAGAAGACGTTTGCAGTGCCCTGGGTTTTTGCTTTCTTGCGTGCACGGCTGGTCCGCGTGGGTGCGGATCCTGGCTAAGGCAAGGTCAGCTCCATGGGAAAACCTCCCAGATCTCGCAGGAGCAATTTGAGGAGGGTGAAATCTGCAGTGTTGAGTTCAGTGATGGAGCCGAGAGGTTTTGCTCTGCTCTGCGACCGTGCAAGCAGCACTTTGTCTAATGACGTTACTTGATTTCTCCATTCCCGTCCTGAATAACGAGCAAAAACTTTGCAGGACGATTTAATTCAGGCTTGCAAAGCTGCCTGCAGAAGGGAAACTCCACAGGAAAAGCAATTCTCCTCTTCTCATCTTCTCTTCTCATACGCCATCCCCACTCTGTGCCCATCCCCATGGCTGCCGCTGTCGTTTCAGGTGGATAAAGTTTGAAGAAAAGGTGGAAGAAGGTGGCGAGAGGTGGAGCAAGCCCCACGTGTCCACGCTGTCTTTGCACAGCCTGTTTGAGCTGCGGACGTGTCTACAGACAGGAACGGTGCTCCTAGACTTAGACGGCTACTCTTTGCCCCAGATTATAGGTAGGAGCCAGCGGGTATCGGTGGTTTTGAATGGCTTTTTCTCCACGTCCTGAAGTGCTGGGAACATATTTAAATGCATTTACTTGCTACGTGCAACTATAAACCAACCTGCACAGGAATAGGCAAAGACAGGAGTCGAGAGCCACCAACGTGGTTCAATAAGTGTTGTTACCTTGAGCTTTCTGGGAGGGTTTGCAGCGGGGTAACCCACGCACCTCCCTCGTTCGGTGCTTGCAGACGATGTCATTGAGAAGCAGATTGAGGACGGTCTGCTCAAGCCAGAGCTGCGGGAGAAGATAAGCTACGTGCTCCTCAGGAAGCACCGTCACCAAACCAAGAAGCCAATCCACCGGTCTTTGGCTGACATCGGCAAGTCCGTCTCCTCCAACACAAGTGAGTCCTTGGGGTCCAACCTGTGCCCAATTTCATCCTTGAGACTTAGGTGAGCAAGCCCAGGGGGGAGGAAGATGTCAGGAGAAAGAAGAGGTGAAATCCAACCTTTTGGGGCACCCAGCTATTTACTGCATTGAAAAAGACCCCAAAAGCTCTGCCGCTGGTGGCCTTAAGGGTGGGGGGTCATTGGGAGCCAGAGGCCAAGGAGATGTCTGCCGAGACGGACCACGCCGTTGTGTGAGGGGCAGCGGCGTTGGGCAACGGCATTGGCGGTCGCTTGGCCAAGGGGCTTTCTGGCAGAGCAGCCCACAGACAAATCCAGTCTGCTCCGCGGTTGAACCTGCCTATTTTTGAGCCATTATAAAAGGGCATTTGTTTGTTTTCACGCTAGATTATTTACTTAGGTTTAAACAGAGGTCATTTGGTGGAGCCCGGGATTTGCCGGGCTTCGGCTGCTCCCCGGGTAGCCAGAAACGGCGGCGCCCGAGCTCAGAGCGCACACGGAAGAGGCCATCAATAAGCAATATTGCCACCCCGTGGGCATCCCCAGGTTTCAAAGCAGCCATCACCCACGTGGGAGGACTAGGTATTTGAGCTAACGTAAGCTCTCAAAATGGACCACAACTTGGAAATGTTGTGGTTAGTCCCTGTAGATGGGGAAAATAGGGGCATCTTTTGTGTTTCTGGTTCCTTGCTGAGAAGATGGCATCGCTTTGAGTTTACAGATAGGGACGCCAAGTCAAAAACGGTCGTTGGCAGGAGCGGAGGGGCCCCTCGCTTTTCTTGTGCCAGCAGCAACTCTGTGATATTGGAATAAATAGCGCAGGCACATTGAAAACAGGGTCGTGGCCAGTGGGAATTTCGTAATTATTTTTAGAAGGTTTAACAAAAAAAAAAAAAAAAAAAAAAAGAGGATAGATGCAGGGGTTGCAGCTGGTGTCTCAGAGAGAGGCAGAGCAGCTCAACAAAACTGGTCCGGATGATTTTCCAAAAGGAAAACACAGGTTTGGGAATTTAGGAGGTTTTCTGAGAAAATGCTGGGCTTAACACAGAAAATGCATGGGGGAAAAGGGAAGTCTTTAGAGCGAAGCAATTCGGTTTAAACACCTGAGATGAAAAATGGGACTCATCACCACTTTTAGGGAGGAGAAACTTTAACGTGACTCTTGGTGGTGGCCAATGTAAATATTTTGAAGTGTGAAGTTCGCAGCAAATTTTAAGTGTAGGTTTCTTTGGAGAATTATGAGATTAAAAAGCTAAAGCGTTGGGTCTTCCGAAGTAGCGGAAATTGCACTTCTGAACCTACTTATAGCCTCAGAGAGAGCACTGGTGGGCCGTGGGGTGGTGCAGGCTCCTTGCACAGAGCCTCCGCAGCGGGAAGACTTGGGTTAAGGCCGTTTATTCTTTGCTAATGGGACAATGACTACAGCTGGGATAAAAGCGCAAATGAGAGTGGGAGGGAAAGGCAAATTGCTGGTGTATCGGTACTGGAAGGTTCACGTCCGTGCCGGGCAGCTGCTTTGCAGCCCAGCCTCTCGCCTTCAGCGTCGCCCAACGGTTCCCCGTGCCACCTGCATCTCTTCTAATGGCTCCTTTCCCGCAGCCCGCAGCCCCGTCCGGAGCCCGGCTGCCGGTGCCGCCTTCCACCGCTCCACCGAGGACCTGCGGATGCGGCAGAGCGCGAGCTACGGCCGGTTGCGTAAGCCGGGGAGGGCGGCGGGGAGGCAGAAATGGTCCTAAAAGAAGCAAGACAAAAAAAAAAGATCAGGTTGCAATTTGAGGGTGGGCGACCGCAATTGCAAGGGGATCCCACCACAGCCATAAATGAGATGTGGTTGGTGTAACCACATGGTGACTGATATCAGAAAAACTCATATTCTTGGGTTTTTATCTTGTTGCACCTGGTTTGCGAGGCCAGCTGTAATAAAAAGCGGGTTTTTTCCTTTGCACTGAAGTCCTCCCACCACTTTTTTTCCTCGCACGTGGGGCTGAAATTCAGCTGCGCATCACGGGGCGGTTTTCTCACCTTCACCCTCTTATCTCCGTCAGGTCACGCGCAGAGTCGAAGCATGAACGACATCTCGGACACGCCGAGCACCGACCAGGTAATCACCCCCCAAAACATTAGTGCAACGCCGTGAGGAGCATCTCCGACACGACCCACGATGGGGTGGGGGCTCTGTGGTTGTTAAGGTCAACACGAGCCTTGTGCAGCTTTGCTCGGTCAATAACCACACAAATTCCTAATTAGGGACCTTAATACAGGTATTGATCCCTGCTAACTCACGGGGAAGCCGTCCCAGAAATAGTACCCGTGCTTGCAAATTGAACACAGAATTAGGGATATGCGAGGGTGCTGATGTAGCTTGAGATCCTTAGGGTGGGGAAAGAAATCCTTAAATTCTTTAGGTAGGAAAGGAAAGGTGCTTGGAAGAACGCGGGGGTTCTGAAAGAGCCTTCGCTTGGCTGGGTAGGGGCGGGTTGCAGCAGATAAATCCCAACCGAGCCCTCGGGTCCGCAAACGTGAATACAGCTCTTGAGATAACGGTCTGTAAATGTAGAGGCAGGTTCCATTTTTCCCTCCGTTTGCAGATTTCTTAACGCAAAGCTCAGCTGAGAGTCCGTCGGGGCTTTTGCCCCTGCTTTGCTTTGCACGGCAGAGCTGGGAAGGAGGTCAGGCTGCTCGGGCAGTTCGTGGGCAGACCTCTGCTTGGCGATGCAATGGATCAAGCAGCTTTCGCGCCGTTCTTTTGCTACGCGTCCCGTCCCCATCTCGGTATCAAGGCTGTTTATCTGGGAGCTGTGGATGCATTATATGGGCTTTGCTTTGTTTCTCTTTGTGCGTGATTTCAGCATAAACCTAAGGGAAAATTAAGTGAAAGGCGGGTTCGTAGGGGACAGTACAGGATAACAGCTTGCTTTTCCCCAGGGATGTCCTTGCTGGGCTTACCGGGGGTGATGCAGTTCAGGGGAAAGCGAAGGATGGAAATTCATGTGTTGCTGGGAGCCACGGGACAGGGCTGCCGCGCTATCAGGGAGGCAGAAGGTTTCCAGGGCACCTTCCTAAATCAGAGCTGCGATAAAGCAAGCCAGCTGCCCACTAACGAACCCCAAATATCAGCCTCCAGCAGTGGGGTGCGGAGGGTTAATCCCAAAATATGCAAAGCATTTAGGTTTAATCGCCCTATTAGGCCCACTACAAAGGGACTTTTTAAGTGTTACTTGAAGCTTAGTGGCCACTGTTAACTCCTGCTCTTGCTTATGCCAAGCTGCATTGGAGGAGTTGCTTTATCATTATTTTTTTTTTTTTTTCCATTTGGGTTTAAAAGATTAGAAAGGGGAGAGCTTGCTGCCCGGCTCACATGCCTCCCCTCATGCTGGCATATAGATTATAATAACACCCTGCCTGGGTTGGTATTGAACCCTTTTAGACTAATAATGAAAGAGCTGCAGGGGAGAAGAGACCCGGGGAATAAATCCATGAACGAGGTTTCCTACTTCCATTTATTTGTTCCTGCTCCGAGGATGCGACTGAGGGAAAATAAGCTACAAAAACGTCCCCCGTGCACAGCGCCCGAGCGGTGTTTCTGCATTATATAGCGCCTTGGGGGAGCCTGAGGCTGCAAACAGACTTGTAAAAAGGCATGCTGGCTTGCTCCAGGATCCGTATTTTTTGGCTCAGAGTTTCTGCAGGGGGATCGCACGGGGTTTTCCTTGCTGCAAAGCACCTTTTGCAAAGCACCTGGTAGCTCACTGTGTCGCGGAACCCCAAGAGGGTGATTTCAAGTTAATCTTGGGCTTAGCGGTGGTTGCGAATAATGAAGAAATTCAGCTTTATGAATTCTTGCTGGTTTATTCTTGGATAGGGCTCTTGACTCCCCACCTCTGGGAGTCCTGGGACCATCAGAGATCAAGAGGTTTGAGCCTACGGCTTCAGCTTTTGTATTCAGGGTGTGGAAAAGAGGGGGGGAAAGGCAAATTTTGGCAGTTGCTCCCTTTCCCACCCTTGTCTTTCCAACAGCTGAAGAACAAGTTCATCAAGAAGATCCCCAAGGATGCAGAGGCCTCCAATGTGCTGGTGGGAGAAGTGGAGTTCTTGGAGAAGCCCTTTGTGGCTTTCGTGCGGCTCCTCCAGGCGACGATGCTGGGCGGAGTGACAGAGGTGCCCGTCCCCACCAGGTGAGCGCAGTTCCTTCAGGTCCGAAGGACCGAATGGCCTGGTGACACGGATGCCAGTGGTCCGAGGTTGCCGACTGTGTGCCTTCCCCTTCCCAGGTTCCTCTTTATTCTCCTTGGTCCCGCGGGAAAAGCCAAATCCTACAATGAGATCGGCAGAGCCATCGCAACCCTCATGGTGGACGATGTGAGTAGATGCAACACCCGGCCCTCACTGGGAACCCCCTTGCTCAGAGCCAATTGAAAAAAAAAGGCAATTTTCATCCCATTGCCCAAACGAATGAGCTTTAAGATCCTATAGTGACGTGGGTCATGTGCGTGCTGGACGCTGTTCCCGGGCCGACACGTCTCCTCTCTTGGCCCCCCAGCTCTTCAGCGACGTTGCCTACAAAGCCCGGGATAGAGAAGACCTGATCGCCGGCATAGATGAGTTTCTGGATGAAGTCATTGTCCTGCCGCCCGGCGAGTGGGACCCCAACATTAGGATTGAGCCACCCAAAAAAGTGCCCTCGGCTGAGAAGAGGTAGGTTGGGAGACGTGGGGCTGGTCCCAGCCCTGTGGCCATCCCCATCTCTCCTGTTTTGGAGGTGCTGGAGGAGGAGAGCAGATTTGCTTCCCTTTGTCCCTAGAAAGAATCTCTGCAAATTTTCCAGAAATGCTGCTTTTTCAGCAGATCTTGCCCCCAGATCAGCTCAAAGCCGTTTCCACTGCAAAATCTTCATTAACCGCCTAGGCTGAGCAAATCCAGCTCTTGATCTTTCCAAATTCACCCCACGACCCGAGCAGTAGTGCAGACGGAGAGCTACACCGTGGCCTTGCTCACGGTCCCTGCATCAGGACTGGCTTGGTAGGGCAGGTGCCGTGGCCGATGCCGATGGCTCTCTCCCGCAGGAAATCCGTTTTCTCGCTGAACGAAGTGGGGCAGATGAACGGCACGGCCGGTGGGGCGGGCGCCGGGGGTGGCGGAGGAGGCAGCGACGACGGGGAGATGCCTGAAGTTCACGAAATCGGGGAAGAGCTCGCGTGGACCGGCAGGTGAGCAGCAGCCCGGCACCCATCGACGTCTCCTGCTGGCTCACCCCGTGGTCTCCTGGGGCGCGGAGGGGTGAAATCCTTTCGGGCGCAGGCTTTTGCGCAGCACCGGATCTTATTTTGGTGGAAGGCACGTGCATCTGGTCCCTGGTGGTGTCTCTCCAGGTTTTGCGGTGGCCTCTATTTGGATATCAAGAGGAAGCTGCCCTGGTTCCCGAGCGACTTCTATGAAGGCTTTCATATCCAGTCCATCTCTGCCATCTTGTTCATCTACCTGGGCTGCATCACCAACGCCATCACGTTCGGGGGCTTGCTTGGGGATGCTACGGACAACTACCAGGTTGAGTCCAAGGAGGAGGGGTCACATTGGCTTGGGGACAGCGAGTAGGGATGGGATGGGACAGGGTGGGAGAGGACCGGTTGGGATGGGGTTCACTCTCCTTGTGCCATGCCGAGCTTTAATGCTGGGCATGGAAATTCATTGCCAAGTGGGACTGGGAGTCCTGAAATACCTGCAGGATGGGAAAACCCATCTCAATGGCGATGCCAGGAGCAATGGGACGGGGTCCCAACAGTCCCATACGGGTCCAAGCGGAGGTCCTTAATTCCCATCTCCATCAGGGCTGTCCGTGGGGACGTAGCGTGGTACAGCATCACCGTAATGCTGGATTTGATCCATCCTTCAGGGCGTCATGGAGAGCTTCCTTGGCACAGCGATGGCAGGCTCCATGTTTTGCCTCTTCGCTGGGCAGCCGCTCATCATCCTCAGCAGCACCGGGCCCATCCTCATCTTCGAGAAGCTGCTCTTCGACTTCAGCAAGTAGGTGCTGGCAACGCTGGGGGGGAACTGGGACCCATCCATACTGGGATGGGAGGTGTCCTCCAGCCCACGGCGTGCGCTCACGGGGCTGCCTTGTCCCTGCTTTCAGAGGCAACGGCATCGACTACATGGAGTTTCGCCTCTGGATTGGCTTGCACTCTGCCCTACAGTGCCTTATCCTGGTGGCCACCGACGCCAGCTTCATTATAAAGTACATCACCCGCTTCACAGAAGAAGGCTTCTCCACCCTCATCAGCTTCATCTTCATCTACGACGCCATCAAGAAGATGATCGGAGCCTTTAAGTACTATCCCATCAATTCGGACTTCAAGCCCGACTATGTGACCATGTACAAGTGCGAGTGCATTGCTCCTGACCCAGGTGAGTACACGTCTTTTTTGGCGCTGGATGGGGAAGATCGAGGGGGGCGGGGGGGGGGCGTCCCGCTGCGGATAAGTCCCGCTGGATCGTTGGCCAAGGACATGGAAGGAGGCAGCTACCTGCTCGGTATGGGGTGGAGAGACCTTGTCCCCCTCCTCTGAAGGGGATTTTGGGCAAGATGGAAGAAAAGCCTTGTCCCCCATGGATGAACTTGTCGGTGCTTGCCAGGACGTGGTGACCGGTGCTGGAGAGCCGCGGCCTCAGCCTGGAGCAGCCACACCTGGATGGATAAGAAGGAAATACGGAGATAAAAAAAGACATTTCGGATCATTGATAGCAGCCTGCTGCCGATGGAAACTTACTCTCCAGAAAATACGCTGGAGGGCTTTTGTCCTCCCTGGTGTCTGGGACACCCCGGCGTGTCCCAGCTGGGTGTGGAAACCTCCTTGGACTGTTTTTTTCTACACTTTCTAACTCCTTTTCAAAAAGGAGAGGCCGTCGGGCTCTGAGCAGACAGTCTTTTGACGGCTCCACTGGTTTTGCTCTTGGATAGACATACCGGATGATCCCCGGTCAGAATCGTGCAGCTCAGATGCTCCCACGGCCACCTGGAAGGGAGCGGAGATCTTCGCTTTGGGCTCGTGGCAGCAACCACCTGCTCTCAGACAAGCTGAATTTACTTTAAGAGTGTAAACGCTATCAATTTTGTGGAGTATCGGCTGCAGACAGAGGAAGAAGCAAAGAGGTGCGATGGTGAAGCTCTCCCCAGAAATAAAAGCCTCGAAGATCTGCCACACAACATGTTCCCAATACACCTGTCACTGCAAGAAGAGTTCTCACCGATCACGATGGAAATAACATTGATTTGGTTTAATTTTCTATTTCTCCTCAATTTCTGTTTATCAACCACCCGCTGAGTGACCTGTTCCCATTGGATTTTGAAAGCCCCGCACGCAGTGGAGAACACCTGGAGACGACGCAGTCCTTTCCAAACCAAAATCCTCCCAGATTTGACCTGCAGGGAAGCAAAGCCCCAGTGCCCAACGCCATCCCCGGGGGGGGCTGAAATATCCCAAACGGGACCGTGACCACCTCCATCCACCCACGTGTGCTGGCATCTGCCCGGCAGCCCCCGCCGCCGTGGCTTAACGCGGGAGGAAGGCGAAGCCTTTAGCCTCCAGGGAGGTCTCCCCCTTTTCCAAGCCCCCGTCCCGCGCAAACCCTGGGCGGCCGAGAGGCATTTGCACCCCAAAAACCTTAAACCTCTTTGCGACCCAGCCCCGTTCCTTGCCCTTGCTGCCCCGGGCACCCAAGGCAGCGGTGTCCGCATTGGATTTTCCATTCCTCTAGATATTGAGAAATTATGTTTATTCTCCCCTACATTCTTTTTTTTTTTAATCTTTTTTTTTTAATTAGTTCTGATTTTTGATTATTATAACTGATTTGTACCATATTTGTCTCTGCTGCACACATCAATTTGGGCTGATTTCAATCTCAAGTGAGTATCACCTTCTAAATATTAAAACTATTTTAATATTTGATACTCTTCCCCCGTGGGGGCTCTGTTGTTATTTTTTTCCATGTATTTTATTTTACTTTCTGCTCTGCTAAAAGGGTTTATGTAGAGCCCTTAGGGGTCCTCTCGTAAAATACCACCAGTGGTATGCTACCCTTGAAGTTGTAGAAATCACAAATAAGGCTGGTTTCTGGAAAAGTAAAAGGCTATGGAGGAAAAAAAAAAAAAAAAAAAAAAAAAGTTTTTAATGCTGGGGTTGCCAGCGCGATTTCCCGGAGCCCAGTTTCAGCAGCCCCGGGTTCTCTTCTTCTAACCCAGCAATCGCTTCTCCTTCATTAATCCTCGGCACCGGGGATGGAGGCGGCAGGTTGGGGCAGCCGAAATTCCCGCTGGGCGCAGGAAGAGGATGGACCGGAGGGAAGAGGGGGGGCAGAGAGCAGTCCTGGATCCCGCTTAGGGGCACCCGTAAAGAACATGGGTGCTCCTGGAGCTGCGGAGCTGCGTCACCCGAAGAGCCGAGCGGAGCCGCTTTTTGCACTGGAAGAGAAGGTGCCGGGGCTAGAAAGGATGGATTTTTTTGCAGTGAGACACCAAACCACACCTAAAATAGAAAATAAAAAAAGCAAATTGGGCATGAGTGGGTGCCACCTCTCCAAAAATAACAGGCTACTTTTTCAGTCTTCTACCCCCCTGGTTTTAAGACGTGGGCGTTGGGATGCTCAACCCCGCTGCTGGCGGCTTCCCTGGGAAGCTCCTAAAAATTTTAGGAGCTGGGATGCTCCTAGAAATAACTCCTCGCCCTCTGGCACTCGCCAGCCCTGGGGGGGAGAAGCCACCAAAGGAGAAGCCGTGTTCTCCGCCAGCACGTGGGATTAATCAGGGAGAAGTTGCTGCGGGGTTAGAAATAGGGGGGTTTCTCCCCAGATCCCAGTCTGCCCTTGGGATGCCGATCCCTGCGTGGGTCTCGCAGGATGCGCTCGATCCCCCGCGTTTGCTTTTACGCCGCCCGGGCTGAGCTGTGCCTCTCTAGGCGAAGCCCGGCTGCTTTTAATACCGAAACTTTGACGTTAGCCAAAAACCTCAATAACAAACTCCTTTCCCGCAGCCAACGCGACGTTATTTGATGCTTCAGCTCCAATGGCACCAAACACCACTAACGTTTCTCTGGTAAGCGGGTTTGCTCATCCCGATGGGAAATTTGGGACGAGGGCGGGCAAATCCCAGGGACTTTTACATTTGGGTAGCGACGTGCGCCAGCTCAGAACAAGGGAAACGTGGGATTTGCCTCGATTTGGGGTCACAGTCGGGCTCGGCAGCACCAAATCCCCACTTTTTTGCCCAAACTGATAGCAGCTCCAGGGTTTTGCCGTGGTTATGGGGCTCCCGGCGGCAGCAGCCCTGGGAAATAGCCCTTTCCTTGCATGCTGCAGTTACTTCAACTGCAATTTTGCTGCTTTTTCGGTGGGGAAATACCCCTTTCCTTGCACGCCGCAATTACTTAAAATACTTATTTGGGGGGGTTGGCCAGGAAATACCCTTTTCCTTGCACGCTGCAGTTGCTGAAAATGCTGATTTTCCTTTATTTGGCTAGGAAATACCCGTTTCCTTGCCGCCTACAATTGCATAAAAT
>JANZLQ010000052.1:19193210-19204866 GCA_026212715.1 Elanus axillaris
ATCTAAGCGCGGCCGCCGGGACGGGTAAAGGAAAAGATTTTGCTTGAAAAACAGCCTCTCAGCAGCAAGGGGTAAAGAGCTGTGCATAGATTTCGAGTTTTCATAGAAGAAGTCTGAAGCGTGCTAATTTTTCATGACTGAGATTTGAGGTAGGTTAGACGTTATGTAGTGTAAAAACGTGAGACTGCAGCAGTTCTCGCTCCCCGACCCGCAGCGCCGGCATCTCCCCGCTTACCCGGGTTGAACCCGCCGGAGCCAACGCCGCGCCGGACCGAACCCCCTCCCTGCACCAAAAAAAAACCTCCGAGGAAGCAGGACTTAGACAGGTTACACAGACCCTCGCCTTCTCCGAACGCACCTTTTCCTGCCGACTCTAAACCCATCCAGGCGAAGCTCGCAAGGCACCCCCGCCACGACAGTCAGACGAGACCCCGGGCGATGCGAACCGGGGCCGGCACCCGAATCCGGCCCCGCCGAACGAACGCCGCTGGCGGGGATCGGCCGGGTCCCCTTTTCCCCCTCCGAAACGCATCTACACGACGATGACGACGACGACGACGACGGGTCCCCGCGCTGGAACCAGCATCGCCCGCGGGCATCCCTAAAATCTGACTTGCCATCGACTCTTACAATCCTGATATGCTATTGGGTATTTATAAGAAAAGCGGTAATAGCTCGTTGAGTTTCCTTGTCAAATATACGCGACTTTACAGATTACGGTTAAAAAGAAAAAAATTAATTATGAAGGACGGACAAAGCATGTTAAATATTCTGCCAGTATTTACAGTTCTCCCACAATAATCTTGTTTAAAACATACTGCTTTCAAGTTGTTGCGGGTGAGGGGGGGCTGGGGGAGGAAAGAGGGGAGTTGTTTTTTAAGTTTCGCTTTCATTTTTAAATCTAGGTGAAAGTGCTTTTAAAAAAATTCTTTCCCTATTTACAGGTTTAAAATCAGACCACGTAAATGTTCAGGCCGTTTTACCGAGATCCTGCCGATCTGTGCCAGTGCGCGAGGAAGGAGGGTGACAGTAAACACAAGGTGATTTCTGCACGGTGACGGCGTCGGCTCTGGCTCGCTGGCTCTCCAAAAGGCACCTGAAAGTGCAAAAGCAACGACCCCGGGGACGCCGGCACCCGGATTCAGCCACGCCGCCCTCCCGGCGAGCCGCAGGGGAGCTCGTCCGCCCATCCATCCCGGCCCGGCTTCGGCATCGGCGACGGGAGGAAAGTCTCGAGTGAGATTGTTCGAAAAGCACCACGCGGTTGTTGTCATCGTTGGGTTATTTGTTGCGGGTTTTTTTGCGGGAAGAACGGCGATCCGTAGGAAGGAGGGATGGCACCCGGGGAGAGAAAAAGCACCGAGCCCCGGCGGCGCTCGCCGCCGCGCCGGCTCGCCGGCATCCGGCGGGGAAGGCGGACCGGCGGGGATTTGGCCAGCCGAGTCTTGGGATTCGCTCTTCCCAGAGCCGATCGCACGGAGAAAGTCCCCCGGAGACGGAAAGCACCAGACTTTAGCAACAGTGATGTACAGAGAGCAACACTAGCTATTCACAGTTTGGGGTTGGTTTGTGTTTTTTTCCTGTTTTTGTATTATTTTCTTTCTTTCTGTTTTCGTCCTGTCGGCTCCTTGAGAGATGCCGCCGCTGCCGCCCTCGCCGGGGCTGTCGGCAAAGGACCCCCCAAGTCCGAGCCCGAGCGCGGCACCCCGGCAGCGGCGGCCCTCAGCCCGGACGTGTCCTGAGGTCTCCGGCGCCGGGAGAGGCGCCGGCTCACTCCGTCCCGGCGGAGCCGATCCTGCCGGTGGCGAGGAGCCGAGCGAAGACGCGCCGTCCGGGGACGTCCCGCTCACGAGCGGGTCTCCCGTCACTGTAAGAAAGGACTCCTCGAGTTGCAAAATAGGTATTTTTAGGTCCTTGGGAAAAAAAAAAATAATCGGACGTTCAGCGCGTCCGGCTGACGGTAACGCGCACGATCCTGCCGGGCCCCACGCGTCGGAGCCGGAGGGAGTCGCCTCTTGCCTTTAAGCTGGTTTGGCGTTCGGGTCGCTTTTTATTTGCGTCTAGGGTTTTTTTTCGATGTTGGCTTCTTTTTCGAAGATCGGCTTCGTCGTTGTCATCGGAGTAAAAAATAAAATAAAATAAAATCCAATAAATAGGCATTTTTAAGTGGAATTAAAAACCTCTCCTTTGCGAAAGGACACTATAAACTTCTCCATCCCTCCGCGCGGCACACGAGGCTAGATTAAAAAAACGTGGAGATATAAATATGAGATTACCGAAAAGCGTCAAACAGCATCGTTCCTCTTTTTTTTTTCTTTTATCGAGTTTTGCTTTGTTTGCCAACTCCTCGCCAAGCGCAGCTCTCCGACGGCACGCGCCCGCGCCGGCTCCGCTGTTTCCGAGCGTGCGCGTTGGGTTCGCTTTCCGTGGGTTGGGTTTTTTTTTTGTTGTCGTTGTGTTTCGCTTCGGTTTTTTTTCTATTTATTTTTTTTTTTCTTCTCCCCCACGCCCGAGGAGAAAGCACCACGAAGCAACGCCGGGCTCCGGCGCTGCCGAGGGTTGAGGTAAGATGGGGCCGCGGCGGTTGCCTCCGTCTCAAATCCAACGGCTGTAGGGGCCCGTCACCTTGGTATAGGCGTAGGAGGACACAGTGATGGCAGAGTTGGTGGGGATGGCCACCGCCTGCCGCGTGGGGACCGAGTCCCTCCTCTCCTTGCTGGGCGCCTCCGTGGCCAACGCGCCGCCCCACTTGCGTTTCTTGGCGAAGGCTTTGGCGTCCGGTGGGAGACCCAGGCGTGCCGCCTCCTCTTGCCGGGCTCGAGCCCGCTCCGCCAGCTGCTTCATCTTGGCCTCCCACAGCGCCAGGCCGTGGTTGGGCTGGTTCAAGTTCTTGTGTTGGTAGAAGACCAGGGAGATGCGGGTGGGGTGGCAGCGGTTGGGTTTCTTCAGCGGGGTGGTGGCGTGGAGCTCGCGGCGGGCGCATTCAATGAGGATGGAGCCATGGGCGGGTGCCACGGCCACCCCACCGATGTTCTCGTCCAGGAAGTTGTGCTCGCTGTCCGACCACTCCTCCTCCTCTTCCTCCTCCTCCTCCTCCTCCTCTTCCTCCTCCTTCACCGCCTTTTCCGGCAGATCCTCGTCCAGGCCAAAGAGGTCCCACGGCTTCTCCCGGCGGGGCCCCGCCGCCCCCTTCTCGCCCACCACCGCCTCCCACGGCTTCTCCGGCAGCCCCGGACTGGGCGCCGGCGTCCTCCGCTCCTCCGCCTTCACCGAGCCCCACGGCTCCTCGGGGAAGCTGGGCAGCCCCGGCAGGGCCGAGCTGAAACCCAGCGGCCCCAGCAAGCTCGAGGTGCCCGTGCCAGCCAGCGCCGCTTCCCCCAGCTTGCAGGGGCTCCACGGTTTCGGCAGCAAGCCCGAGCCACGCGCCGCCGCCGCCGCCTCTCCGGCCAGGACGTTGGGCCATTGCTTCTCCGGCGGCGGCAAGCGTGCGGCAGCGTCGAAGGCGCTCAGCTTCTCCCGCCCGCCCAAACCCGGCGCCAGGGCGTTCCACGAGCCCTCCGCCGCGCTAGTCCTCTCAGGTGAAGACGTGCCCCGGGATGCTTTGAAGGGGCTCCACCGCTGCTCCGGCCCCCCGCCGCGCGCGGGGACGGCCGGCAGGGCTAAGCCGGTGACGGGCATGGCCGCTGCGCCAGGAAGGGGCTCGATGGCGGGTGGAGGGTCCGGAGGCTCCTGCTTGATGGGCCGGCTGCCGAAACAGTTCTGTGCAAACGACGGCACCTCCTCCGAGCCCGAGCTAGTCCTGTGTGCCCCGGCCGCCGCCGCTGCCGCCACCGCCGCCGCTTTCTGCTGGCTGGCGTAGCGGTTAGCCCGCTCGTAGGTGCGCTGGTGATGGTTTTTGCTCCGGACGCTGTGCGGGAGGGGCTCGGGGAAATCGGCGTTCCCGTAGGCATGGCTGAGGTTCTCCTGCAACACCGGGACGTCAGGCTTCTTCTCGTAGCCGTTGCTCACCCAGCTGCTCCCGCCCCTCTCGGGTGCCCCGTAATTCAGAAACTGCGAGGGAAACACGTGGTTGCTGGAAAAGCCGTAATACCCGAAGGAGGGAAGCGCGAACTTGGAGTGAAACCCGTTCACGGAAGGCAGATTGGGCTGTGCATAGTAGGAATGGTAAGAGTAAACACTGTTCATGCTGTATGGGTCGGAGGGCCGGCAGCTCCCCAGCACCGAGTAGCTCTCCACCACCGCGTTACCGTTGTACTTGAAGGCGTTGTAATGGCTTTGCGGCTCCACCTTGATGGAAGGTTTCAGCGGCTGCGGAGGCAGCCCGCTTTTCAACGCCATACCTGCGGGCACAGCACACACACAGCCCCTGTGACCCACCGGCCGAGGAAGCCACCGGCGGGGAGCGAGGACCCCGAAAACCCACGGTGACGGGCTCACCGGCCGAGCGCAGAGGTCAGCATCGCCCGGTGCGCTGGCACCGATTCGCACCCACGCTCCGGGCCGCGGCGAGAGCTCCCCGCCGTGCCGCGGTACGGGGAGAAAAACCCAGGCACCGCAGAAACGCCATCCTGCACCTCAACACCGCGTGCTCGACGCCGCCGGCCCGAGAAAGCCCCCAGTCACATCTCCATCCCCTCGCGCGCTTTCCGGACGCCTCGGGGCAGCCGGAGCTCGGCTCTGCCCCCGTTACCTGCATTTTGCTGGAGCGCGGGGAGCTCGAGCGCTTCCTGCTTGATCTTCTCCGGCGTCATCAGCTTCTCTTTCTGCAGCTTTTTCTTCTCCGCAGCGGCTTTCTTTGCTTCCAGCTGCCTCTGCCGGCAGGACTTGGCGGGCTCGGGCAGCTTGCGGACCTCGCGGGGGAAGGACGTGAGCACCTGGATGGCCCCGCTGCCCACCTTGGCGTTTTGGTTCTCCTCACTGCCGAACTCATCCGTGCTGGACATCTTGTAGAGGGGGAGGACGTGCAGTTGCTCGTCTTCGGGGATTTTCCCCACCACGCGATTGTCTTCCTTCGTCAGCGTGCAGACCTGGGGGAGCGCAGGGTGCCATCAGCGGGGATGCTGCCAGATGCGCGACGGGGGCAAAATCTCCTCCTTTTTCCCCTCCATCGATGGGAAGCCGCGCCAGCCCGGCATCCCTCCCAGCCCACCCCGGTTCCCAGCCGGCGTTCGGAAACGTCCCGCGGGGTCTGCGTCAAGACGAAAGCAAACGCATCGTCCCCTTTAGCACCGTGCTTTAGTCTAGCTGGGGTGGCTTCAGCACCCCACAGACCTGAGGGGTTTCATCCGAGGTGTGCGAACACCCGAGGACGGGCCACCGGGGTCACGCGGGTGTGACAGCTGGGGACGGGGGGGGGGGACTGAGTGGCTCAAAGAAGAGCATCCCAAAACAGGGGAAGAGCATCCCGAAAAGGCCCGCTGGCCGCCCGCTTACCACCGTGCAGCCGTTGTAGAGGTTATGCTGATCTTTGTGAGCGTGAGCGCAGAAGTCCATGCACGCCGTCACTCCCGAGAACGGCCTCCCCTCCTTCAAGCCCAGCCGGCAGTCTATCGCTACATCCTCGTTGGTAACCTGGCAGAAGGAAGAGACGGCTCCGGTTATCCGAAATCTCCTACGCGCCGCCACCCGGCACCCGCTTCTGCCTGCCGCCGGGCCGATGCGTTTCAAAGGGGACGAGCGGGTGGCCGGTACCTGGTTTTGGTAGGCTTGCGGTGCCAGCCTCTTGTAAAGCGGAGCAACCTCGGTGGCCAAGTCCTGAAAGCTTTTCCGGAGCAGCTCTTCCTGCAGCAGGGAAAAGAGAGGAGGACGTCACCCAGGGGTTTCGGCAGCGGGTACGGAATCGGGGGCAGAGCGCCCGCACGCCACGTGGCATCCCACCCTTCCCACCACGTCTGCCACGGCGCAAAGCACACGGCTTAAATTTGCCGGTGAGATTTTGGCTGTTCGACCTCCAGCCTCGGCGTCCGTCGTGCTTTCGCTTGCTGGACCCGTGAGCCCTCTGGCATCTTCCCTGAGGTTTCTAGAGAGACCCCATCCGTGCCACCCCGTGCTGGCACTTGCTGTCACACCGAAAGTCCCGGCTCTGGGACGCCAAGGCGAGCCTGCCCTCTGGTTTCACCAGGTTGGCTTTCTTTCCCCCAACTCCCTAATTCGTAAGAAAAATCCCACGGGGAATCCTATTTTCAGGCTTCCCCCCCGCCAAAACTTGGAGCTGGGGGTGAAAGGAAGTCTGAACCCACAGCCCCGCCAGTGCTGCCCCACTCCGCCCATGTCACCCACCTCTTTGGGATTGTCCCCCACCAGCCTGAACTTGCGGGGAGTTTTGCTCCGGGCGTATTTGCAGCCATTAAAATACATGCTCCAAGAGCAGCCGAAGGAGAAGGAAGCGCCGCAGGTGTTGGGGTCTTTGCCTTGGCACGCGCAGGTCCGGCTGCGGGAGGGACACCGCAGAGGAGCGTCAGCCGCCGGCGCGGTGATGGCAGCTCCGAAAACGGGGGGGTGGGGGGAATCCCCCGCATCCCCTTCCCACCCCGCCTGCCCGAACCGGACCGGCGTCGCGGTGCGACTTACTCGTCGTTCAAGCCGCAGCGGCGGCTGGTGGGGTTGCCGTACTTGGTGAGGGTGTCGGTGAGCTCCTGGTACAGCGTGTCGCCCAGCGTGCGGGGGATGCCCTCCCAGGCCAGGATCAGGATGATGATGACAGCGTTCTGGCAGTGGTGGCCGGCCCGGTGCCGCACCAGGCACAGCAGCTTCTCCTCTTGGTTGTGTCTCCGGATCACCTGGAAAACAGAAGGGCCAAGTCAGACCGCTCCAACGGCAAACACCTCCCGTGACGAGGAGGACCCCAAAAGCGGGTCCCGACTGCCTTCTGCGGTGGGGATTTGGGGGGGAGGGATGGGGGGGGGCAGAACTGTGGGGGCTCCCATGGTTGCATTCAAACCCGTGGGCTTTGGGGTGCCGGGCGGGGGACGTGCCTGGCCCGGGGGCCGCAGGCACCGACGCGCTCTTCGGCGGGTGCCGAGGGTGGGAAGCCCCGTGGAGTTTCCCCGGGGGCGGCCGCTGTTCTCGCTTCCTCCTTGCCAGCCGCAGATCGAGCATCCGCCCCTGCCCGCTGCCGCCACCGCCGGCGGGGGACCTCCTTGTCCCCAGGCAGGGAGGGGACGGGCGGAAGCGTTAGCTCGGGGAGGACTCTGAGGGGGGACGAGAGCCGGGGCGCGGGCACTCACCCACTTGGCGATGGGGCAGCCCCGGGAGCTCTTCCCCTCCTTCCCTGTGTAGATGACCTTCTCGATGCGGATGGCCTTGCCCTTCTCACCATACCTGCCGGGGGACGGGCATCAGCCCCGCTCGCCCTCGTGGGCCCTTCAGGAGCCCCCACTCGCCCCACGGGATCCCTCATAGATTCCCCCCCCCTTTCCCTCACAGGGCCCCTCACAAGCCCCAGTTCTCCCTCACAGGCTCCCACTCACCCTCATGGCCCCCGCTCGCCCTCACAGGACCCTACTCACCCTTATGGGCCCCACCTGCCCTCATGGACCCCTCACGAGCTCCCACTAGCCTTCACAGGACCCCCTTTGCCCTCAAGGAACCCTACTCGCCCTCATGGGACCCCTCACAGACCCCCGCTTTCCCTCACAGGACCCCTCACAAGCCCCAGTTCTCCCTCACGGGCCCCCACTCACTCTCACGAGACCCCACTCACCCTCATGGGCCCCTTCTCGCCCTCACGGAAACCCTACTTGCCCTCAGGGAACCCTACTTGCCCCCAGGGAACCCTACTTGCCCTCAAGGGACCCTGCTTGCCCTCACAAGGCCCCGCTCACCTTCACGAGCCGCCACTCGCCCTCCCCACAGGACCCCACTTGCCCCCACGGGACTTCTCATTGAGTCCCCGCTCCCCCTCACAGGACCCACTCACCGTCATGGGCCCCCAACTCACCCCCATGGGGCCCTACTTACCCTCAGGACGCCCCCACTCGCCCTCACAGGACCCCACGGGCCCCCCACTTGCCCTCATGGGCCCTCACTCGCCCTCACAGGACCCCACGGGCCCCCACTCACCCTCGCAACCCCCCAACCCTGTCGCCCTCACAGCCCTTACCGCTCCTCCATGAGCTCCCTGATGGATGCCACGGTGGGCCCCGAGCCCAGGTGGGTGTAATACGGCCCCTCGTCCTTCTCCACGATTTGCTCTGCAGAGGCGGGAGAAGGGGACAGAGATTTTGGGATTTGCACCTCTGCCGGCTGCTCCAAAGGATGCCAAACCCCCAAATTCCCTCAAAGCGAGCACTTCTGCACCAAAAATCAAGGGATCCTCAATGGCGTCTGGCCCCAAGAGCATCGGGGAAGGGAAGCCGCAATTAGGGGTTCGTTAAAGAGCCTGCTGGCTCCTCTTCGTTTTCCGCTCTGGAAGATGCTCCCGGCACTAAAACGCGCTGGGGAACGAGGCGACGGGCGCTCAGACCCGCGCCTTGTCAGCACCCGTCCCCTTCGGGGACCCAAAAACCTCCCCGAGCGGCCGCAGCCCCTCCGAGCATCCCGGCAGCTCCATCCCGGCACAGGGGATTTGCGCTGGCCGCTCGAGTGTGGCGCATTTTGATGAGCTCTGCTGAGAAGAAGCGATTAGCGGTGGCGGGCAATTTGGCAAACAAACCCCCCCTCCTCGTCCTCAGCCTCCCTGCTCCGCGCCAGCTCCCGCCGTGGGCACCCGTCTGGCCCCGCTCACTGAGAGCAGCCTGGCTGGATGCTGCCAAAACCATCGTGGGATGATTTCGGGGCTGAAAACTACTGCTGCCTACTTTCAGGTTTGCCCAGAGGATTTGGGGATGCTCACGGGACGCCCCAAGCTGGCTGGGCCCATGCAAGGAAGGAGCTGCTGCGTGGGGGGAGAGACTGAAGGATGCTGGGGCTACGGAAGAAGGATGCTTGAGATACGGGAGAAGGACGCTGGGGCAACGGGAGAAGGACGCTGGGGCAACGGGAGAAGGATGCTTGGGCTACAGCCCCGCAAGCAACACAACCCCCACGGCAGCGAACCCCTCAGGGCTTTTAGAGCATGGCGCGGGAAGCGAAGGATGCTCCGGGCAGCCGTGACGGCGCAGGGGTCGATCCCCGGCGCAGGGGGATGCTCGAACGCCGCCGGGTGGGATGCATCCGGAACGACGGCCGGGTCTGATCCGTCTTTCCATCCCTCTGCTCTCACCACCCTGATTTTCATTCCCGTCATGTCTAACTGGCTGGGCGCCAGGGCGAGGAGAAAGCCGGGCTCAGCTGGGCTGCAGCTGTCCAGACAGAGATCAATACGGGACACGCAGCGAAGGCTGATTTTATTACAGCGTCTAACAGCACAGGCACCTAATAAAGCACCAAGCCCCGACTCCTACTTAATTGCTTTCTCTCACAGCTTTTCCTGGAGAAAATGGAGAGAGGTGCCAGTGGGGGGAATCCCCCCTCTCCCAGCCCCTAAACCACGCTGCAAAAGAAAAGGCAACCCGAATCTTTTCCTGGCACCGCGGGGTGAAACTTCGAGATCAGTTCAAGCGGCTCCAGAAAAGCCTTTCTTTCGCTCGGTGCCATTTGGGCTAATTACCGCTGCCATTTACAAGCAAATAAATAAATAATCATAAGCCCCGCTAATAAAGTGCAGCTTGTGCTCAGCCCGAGGCCACCTCTCCCAGCAGCACTGGGGCTCGTTTTTCCGGCTGGATGCCCCAAATCCTCACCCTGCTCCTCCCGAGGGAGAGCGCAGCTCCGCTCTAAATTTTGGGGGGGGGGAAGATCCAGCTCCCCGCACGCCGATGGAGCTGGACTGCAAGGACCAGGTGGGAAATCTCTAGCGCTTGCTGCAAAGTCCAACAAATGCCAACACACATCAAGAAAACCTACAAAAAACCCCCCCAGATCCAAGAGTTTGGTGCTTTTTCAATGCATCCCAGTGGGATCGGCCACCGAACGACCCAGCATCCCGGCAGCGAATACGGCTCCAGGCATAAGCTCACAGGCCGAGATAAAGTTCGGGTTGAGTTAACCCAAACCGGCTAATTTGTCTTAAAATAGCAAGAATAACCAGGCGAGCTGGGGTTTCGGCGCTGGCGCAACCGCTGGCCCCTCTACGGGATTTAGCGGTTAAGTGGAGGCCACCTCCTTGAAATGCCACCCCCGGGGGCTCGCCGCCGTCCCCGTAATCCCCCGGCACGGCCGCTGGCTCACCGACACAGTCGCAGGTGGGGAACTCCGCTTGCGCGCGTTTGGCCGGGGTATCCAGGAGGCTTTTGGTCGGCGTGTCCAGGTATTTCAGCGGCGACTCCAAAAAGCCGCTCAGGGTTGGCGTCAGCGGCACCTCGTCCTTGGTGGGCGTCCCGTCGGCGTCATCCGCGTCCGGGTTTTGGCTTTCCTCAGAGTAAAAGCACGTGGTTGACACCACGGTGATAGCACCAGAAGACTCGATTTTGATCTGTTTGGGGGACCGGGCGGTGAAAGATGGCTCCGACAGCGGACCCTTCCCCGGCGAGAACGAAAAGCTTTTGGGTCCGGCTTGGGAAGCACCGCTGGAAGCCGGGGCGGCGGCGGCGGCGGCGGGGGGCACTTGCGGGGCTGGTGCCGGCCCCCCCGGCAGCTCAGCAGCCCCGGGGGCGAGCGGGGCAGGCGTCTCGGGGGGCTGCAGGTTAAAATTCTCCCCGAATTCAGCTTCAAATTGCCGGATGAGCTCTTCCAGCTTGTCATCCACCACGATGGGGGTCGGGGCAGCCGGTGGGGGGGCAGCCGGCGCTTCCTCGGAGCCGGTCGAGCCCGCCGGCACCGGGTGAATTTGGGGGCCCCCCCCGGGGGCACCCCTTTCCTGAGAGTCGGGAGCCGGGGGGCCGCCGTCGAGGGCGTTCGGCGGCGGGGGGCGAGCAGCGGGCAGGGGTAGTGCAAGAGGCTGGAGCGGGAAGGCAGGCGGCGGTTCGGTTTGCATCTCTTCGGCGGGGGGTTCGGCGGGCGCCCGAAACCCTTCCAGGCTGATCTGCCAGAGGGGGGGGAAGAGCGGCTGCGAGTCCTTCTGCTTCGCCTTCTTGATCTGCACTTGCTTACGGAGCGGTTTGGCCGGGGGGGGCTTTTCGGGCGGCGTTTTCTTCTTCTTCTCTTTGGCCTGCTTTTCGAAGGGCTTGGGAGGCACGGCCGGGGCGCCGGGAGCCCACCAGCCGCTCGGCCGATCCGGGGGTGCCGCCGCCGCTGCCAGGCTTTGCTCGAGGAAGAGGCTGCGTTTGTGGTGGAGATGCTGCTGCAGGACAAGCTGCGTCTTCTTGTGTAGGTTGGGCTCCGGCGATGCCGGCGGCAAACGGGGGCCGCCCGGCGCTTCCTTGCCGGCTGCTCGTTCGGGGGGCTCCGTTTTAGGCGCCGTCACTTTGCCGGCCGTCACTTCGGGTCTCTTGAAAGCTGCCTTGATGTAGTCGTCAGCGTTACCCAGCAGCTGCTCCAGCTCTGCCATGGGGTCTCCGGCCCCTGCCGCCCCCTCGGCCTCCAGCCCCCACGCCGCCGCGAAGCCGCCCCGGGGAGGCGCCGCGCCGAAAAATGGCTCCGGCGCTGCTCCCGGCTCCGGGGGATAACGGGGCTCGTCTCCTCGCTGCCATCCGGCCCCCGGCGGGGCGAGGGGGCCAGGGCCGAAGGGAGCGGCGGG
>JANZLQ010000052.1:19204992-19216657 GCA_026212715.1 Elanus axillaris
GGTCAACGCGCTTTGGGAAAAGGGGAGGCCGTCGGGCGGGCACGGCTCGGCGGTCTCAGGCACCGGCTGGGGGTCGATAGCACCTTCCTGGGGGGGCGGCGGGGGGTTGGCGGTGGCGCAGGGCCGCGGCGACGCCGGCTCTTCGCCGAGAGCCGTCTTGATCTTCTGCTCCAGCCATTCCAGGTAGTCGGGGCACTCGGGACCATCGCAGTTGCAGTTGGGGGGCTTCACGCCGTGCTTGGCCAAAGCCAGGGCAGCCTTGAGGGCATGCAGGTCCTCCCCTCGGGGCACGCCGTCTGCCGCGCTCAGCCCACCCCGGCTCATCTCCGAGTCGAACTTCTCGTACAGCAGCGATGGTGAACCCGGGGGTGGCAGCCGGTAGGAGGAAACGGCTTCGGCCACCGCCGAAAAGGCCACCAGGTTCCGGACGTCTTCCAGGTGGGCTTTACCGGCGGCAGGCGGCTGGCCCGGCGACCAGCCGCTCGGCTCCATCATCGCAGTGCCCCCCGCCTCCGGCCGGCCCCCATTTGCCAGGCTGAGCCCACTGCCCTCGTTCAGCCGCCTTTCTTCGACATAATTAATTGGCCCTTCTTCCATTTGGCTTCTGCTGAGTCCATCAACCGGGTCGCCCGCCGAACCTGTCTGCGAGGAGGGAGAGAGGAGAGACGTGAGCATCCCCTGCCGTGACCCACGTGCCACCATCCCCCACCCTATTTTCTCCCTCTTTTTGGTTTTTTTTTTTTTTTTTTTTAATTCCTCCTTCCTCTCCCCATCTCTTTTTCTGACCCGGGCAATGAAGACGCAGATGAGCCACGCGAAAAAATAATCGCCGCCGGCAAAACCACGCGGGTTTTGCCCGGCTGCGCAAGGAGCAGCTCGGCTCAAAAGGCGGCCGGTTTCCACTGCGCTGGCCCCGTGCCGCCCACGTCCCCACCCCACCGCCGGCTTTCGAAATTGCTCACAGGACGGTTCGGGATTTCCATCGCCCGCTGAGGGCGAGACCTGCCGAGGTGGGATGGGGAGGGCGTCCCCGGCTCTAGCGACACGGTTTGCACCGGTGAAGGAAGCGGCACGGGGAGAAAAGGGGGGTTTTTTTTGGACCCGTGCCCAAAGCAAACATCCTGGCCGGGAGCAGCCGTCCTTCGCCGGGGGCCGCGGCACGGCAGGAAGCCGCCGAGTTGGCTACGCCGGTGCCAGGGGCGGCGCGGGGATGCTTTCACCTCGAATAACCCGGCGTCTGTATCAACACGGCTGGCCAGGGCCCCCGGCAACGCCGAGCTACAGCACCGGCGTCCAGAAAACCGGCCGCGTGCCAAGAAGAGACCAAACCCATTAGAGCCGTCCATGCCGACGCGAGGTGGCGGCACCCGGGGAGACCGTCACCCCGGCGTCTGGGCTCGCGGGCCCCAGTTGAGACCCTCCAAGGGGTTTTGCCAGGGATAGGGGGGGTTCCTTCTGCGCTCTGTGGCTCTCTCCCGCCTCGGCGGCGGGGATTTTAGCGCTCCAGCAGCCGGGGGTGCAGGGCACCGGCAGCGTAGTTAGCAGTTCGCTGACAACCGGGGGGAGCTTCCTGCAAGCTAAAAATACAGCAAAGTTCACTGGAAAAAAATATGACAAAGCAAGCAAAGGCTGTGGTCGGAGCTTCCTGCCTCTGGACGGTGCCGGTACCGGCTGGCGGGAAGGATCCGCAGCCCACACTCACCAGGAGACCCCGAGTTAGAGGAGACCCCGAGTTACCGACCCGCTCCAGAGCTTCGGCACGGGCGTCCTTTGGGGTGAGAGGGTGAGGAAAGCTGCACGCTTGCGCGCGGCTGGTTCCTACACCGGAGATAAGCACACTGCTGACTGTGGCGAAACCCTGGCAAAACCGAGGAGGAACCACTCCCAGCATGATTCTATCCCCAAAATTCCCCCCTCCCCGGGGTCAGGGGTGGGGGAAAAAAAACTCCCAGGGGAGCACAGCGCCGGTACAAATCACCGTGGCCCCGCTCTGGCACAGGGCTCACCCTGACGCTGCCGCGGCTTTACAGGGGCTCCGGTCCCTTCGCAGCATCCCAGGAGCCAAGCAATGGAGCTGCCGTCGATGGGACCGGTCCATCAGGTCTGGGGAGCAAGCGCTTGGCTGCCGGTTTGTGCCGTGCGCCGGCGAAACGGCAGCCCGGGCAGGGTGGGGACAACACGCCGCCTCCGCTCTCCTTTGCAAACCAAGGAAGAAACAGCCTCACCCGTCCTTCCTACGCCGTCGTCATCTTCCTCCTCCTCCTCCTCCCCGGCCAAAAGGGTTTTTCCCAAGCGGCACATGGTGGCAGGCAGAAAAATGCCCCGAGCCCCCTCCGGGACCTTGGGGACACACACTCCGTGCCCCGAAGGGTCCCCAGCATCGCGCTGGTGACACCAGCCCGGAGAAACGATGACAAACCTGTTTTGCCCTGGGTGGGGAGCGGACGCTGGCCCCAAGGATCTACCCGGGGCGGGGAACCTGCTGGGTAGTGGCAGGGGAAGCCCCAAAAAAACAGCCGCCGGGCCAGGGTGGCACCTTGGGCTGCTCCATCCCATAAACCAGGTTATCAGCCCAGGCTGGGAATGCAGGAAAACAGTTCACCCTGCAAACACGAGGCAGGCGTGAGCATCTCCCCAGCTCCTAAAGGGTTAATCCGAAAGCTACAACCTTCCCAAATGCGGGGAGGCGGGCGGAATGGGGGGCGGGTGGGAAATATATAGAAATAAAATATAATTGTTTTTTTCCTGGCTCTCTCATCCAGCTCCTTTTGTTCCTGGCCCCGCAGGCCAGGAGACGGGAAGACCTCGCAGCTTCTCCCCGAAAATCGATCCCCCTCCCCATCCCGACTCACTCCGGCAGCATCTGCAGAGATCCCTCCATCACTGCCGTGGGCACCTACTCCTCCACGCCTCGGCCTGTTTTCCCCGGAAAAAGCGCTGCCTGCCCGAACCTCCTTCCATTCACCCCGGAAAAGAATAAAAGCTGGGGAGGGAAATAAATTAAAATAAAGAGAAAACCAAGCGCTTCGGTTCGGGCTAGCTTGGCTGCTCAGCCCCTGCACGGTCCCTTCCGCATCCTCCAGGTGCTGTAAAAGGGGGAAAATCCCCCCGAGGATGAAAACATTTATTTTTTTCAGTCTGTTTTTCTTCTTCTTTTTTTTTTTTTTTATTTTTTTCCCCATTTTAAATGCCGTAAACAGAGGGAAGGGAGGGGAAAAAAAAAAAAAAAAATAACCACACACGCAGAGCCCAGCTTGGAAGGTTTCCAGCCTGGGCTGCGCTCCCTGGGAACAGTCCGGAGCCGTTTATAACCCGGCGAGTGCCGGGGGGAGCCCCGGCGGGGGCACGGAGCCGGATTCGGGTAGGACTCTGGCCGGACGGCACTTACGTGTGTGGGGTGGGAGGCGAAGCCAGAGGCGACGGCGGAACCATTCCATGAGGAAAGACGAAACGAGTTGTTCAAGCCTCAGCCACCTCGGCCCTCCCCGCCCCCTGCAAAACCAGCTGGAGGAGCCATTAGCCCCGGCGCTGCGCGCACGTAGGGACGGACGGATGGACGGACGGACGGACAGACGGCGGAGGGCCCCACGCCGGACCCCACAGCTCGTGGCCGCTGGCCGGGCCCCGAAAGGCGCCTCGACGCCCCGCGGGGGGGACACGGGGGGGACTTCGGTCCCGCGAGCCGGCGGGGAGGGATGGCCGCAGCTCCGCCGGCTACGGCAGGGAACGGCAGCCCCCGCCGGCGGTGGCCCTATAGGTCCCACTGCCCTATAGGTCCCACTGCCCTATAGATACACCGACCCATGTATCCAGCAAACCGCACGTTCAGCAGTCTCGCACGTCTAACAGCCCTACGTATCCAGCGATCCTGCGTAAGCGGCAACCTATATATCCAGCAATCTCACATATTCGACAGTGCTGTACGGCCGGCCAGCAACCCTATATATCAAGCAGCCCTATATAATCGGCGACCTTACACCTCCAGCAACCTCACGTATCCAGCAGCCCTATGTAATCAGCAATCTTATACACCCGGCAACCCGCATATCCAGTAACCCTATATATCCAGCAGCTCATTATGTCCAGCAACATAGATAGATATTCTGCAATCACATATATATTCTGCAATCACATATGCATATTCTGCAATCTCGTATATCCAGCAGACCTATACATCCAGCAACCCTAACCACTCCGCAACCCTAAATACCCGAGTCCTACATAACCAGCAACCCTATATATCCAGCAGCTTATACATCCCACAACCCTATATGGCCAGGGTTCTATACATCCAGCAACTCTACACATCTAGCAGTCTATGGTATCCAGCAGCCCTACAAAATCAGCAATCTTATACATCCAGCAACCTGCATATCCAGTAACCCTATATATCCAGCAGCTTGTTATATCCAGCAACTTACACGTTCCGCAATCCCGCATCCCTAGCGACCCTAAATACCCAAGTCCACTACATCCAGCAACCCTGCATACCCAGTGACCTACGCATCCCACAACCCTACACGGCCAGCAGTCTATATATCCTATAGTCTACAGCTCTGTATTTCAAAGTATTACTTTCAACCTCACCACTGGGCTGTACGAAAAACAAACTAAACCCACCCAAAGCCAACAGGGGAACAGGTTTTAAATCCCTCGTTCTCCAAAAACACCCGCTCCCCCCCTGCCGGGACCCCCAAAATTCCCCCGTACACATGTTTGGGGGTTCTATTAAATCCCTTGGCAGGAGCCAAGTGGCTCAGCCGCAGAGAACCGAGCAACTCGGTGCACGCAAAGCGGCTCGGAAGACGCCGCTTGGTGTCGTCCCGCTACAAAAAAACGCTCCGTTTTATTAAAAGTGCAGAATCTGGGAGCCGGGGATGCCGAGCCTTTCCCAGCGGCGGCGGAGGGGGGGGACACGCAGAGCCGTGTGCCGGGGCTGCGGCGAGGGCACGGCCGGGTGTTTGGGAGGTCAGCGGTGCCGCTGCCAGCCAGCGGCACGGGCCGGCCAAAAGGCAGGAGGCATCTTGGCTGCCGGCCCCGCACCGCGCCGGTGGAGCCCGGCCAGCCCCGGCACTCGGCTTGTGGTTTTCCTCCTCTGGCAACAGCCCCGGGGATCCTCCAGCGGGACGGCGGGTTGGGGGGCACGGCAAGGGGAGGGGGGGATAAGGTCTGAGCATCCCCGAGCGCAGGAGACCCTACAATAACAAACCGCCCGGCCGGTGCCACCAAAAGGGCTTTGCCGGGGAAGGAAACGCCGCCGAAATCACGCGCGCACACGATCCGGGGATGGATGCTCCCGGGGGGCACCGACGCACCTTGCCGGACCCCGGGAGATAAAAAATCCCCTCCCGGTCCCAAACCACCGCCGCGGTCCCCAGGTACTGGTGGGGGCGATGCCGGAGAGGAGCCGAACGAGCGCCGATGCCCTAACCCAAGCTCAGCTCCCCTGAAAATGGAAAATAAAGGAAAACCGTGAAACCCAAGCGCCGAGGCGGACTGACGATAGCCCCCAGCTCCCCTCCGGCTCCCCCCGGCCGGGGTACCCACCGCGCCGGCTCACGGTCCCGCTGCCTCCCGGCGCCGCGGGCAGCCGCGGCTGCCTCTCCCGCCTTGTTTTCCAAGCTGTTTCCATGGCCCCGGCTGACCCCGGCACTGGGTCTGAGCTGCTCACTCCTGTCCTCATTTAGCCCGGAGAAAAGCCGGAATAGCGCCGATGCTGAGGGAGCTGAGCTGATTTACGCCGCGGGAAGCCCGGCTCTGCTTTACACGAGCCCCGGGAGACTTTTGGGGAGCCCCGTAGCCATAACCCCTCTCCGGACGGCGCTGGGGAGATTATTTCACCCCCTTTTCCTTCTCATTGGAGTAGGACGAGGCAGTTGAACACGATATGGTCCTGCTCTTGGCTCCTGCACTGGCATCCCAGCAGTGCTGGGAGCTTCCGAGGGAGATGAGGGATTTTTTCCAGGTGGAAAAAAACGTGTTCCCATCTCCATCCTCCTCGTTTCTTCCAGGAAAAGGGGTTTTCGCTTTTGGAGGGGCCGCAGCAGGGATGCTCGGGGCGGGAATGCTCCGGATCGGGATGCTCAGGGTACGGATACTCGGAATGGGGATGCTCAGGGTAGGAATGCTTGGGATGGGGATGCTCGGCATGGGAACGCTCAGGAAAGAGATGCTCGGAACAGGGAAGCTCAGGGTAGGGATGCTCAGGATCGGGATGCTCAGCGGTGGGGACGGGCAAGCGACGCCCCAGCGGATGCTCCCACCGGAGCAGCTTTTGGGAAGCAAGCTGCCGCAGCCAAGCCACAGCATGCGTTCCCACTACGGCGTGCCTTCCCACCGCGGCGCGGAGCCCAGCCGGGAGACGCCAGTTGGCGCGGGCAGGGGGAAAGGCTTGGCACGGCGCAGAGCCGCGTCAGGCTCCCGGCTCCGGCCGGGCAGGGAGGGAGCCGAGCTCTTGAAAGGGAAAAGGAGGAGGGGAAAAAAAAAAAAAAAAAAATCCCGCGGCATTATTTTTGTTTCTTGGAGCATTTTTTTTCCTCAAACACAGCTGGCTCCTCTCGTGCAGGCACTCGGCTACCAGATTGGCGCCGGGGCCGGCTGGGCAAAGCCAAATTGACGGCTGGTGGGCAGCGGCGGCTCAGTGGGGAGCAGTGCCTGCTCTGTCCCTGGGGAAGGGGAAGGAAGGAGGGAATGGGGAGGAAGAGGAAGAGGAAGAAAGGGAAGTGGAAGAAGGGGAAGAGGAAGAGGAAGGGGAAGAGGAAGAAGGGAAAGGGGAAGAAGGGAAAGAAGGGAAAGGGGAAGAAGGGAAAGAAGGGAAAGGGGAAGAAGGGTATGGGGAAGATGGAAATGGGGAAGGGGAAGAAAGGGATGGGGAGGGAGGGAAACAAGGGGAAGAAGGGGAAAAAGGGGATGGGGAAGAAGGGGAAGAAGAGGAGGATGGGGAGGAAGCGAAACAAGGGTAAGAAGGGCAAGGGGATGGGGAGGAAGGGGACAGGGTCAGGGAGGAAGGGGTCGGGAAGGAAAAAGGACCCACCTGGGAGGGAAGAAGGAAGGGGGAAGCGCGTGGGCCGCAGGAGAAAGGCCTGGGGCCTCGCCTCGCCTCTCGCCCAGCCTGGCAGCGTTCGCCGTCCCACGCCAGCCGCCCCCACCGGGCCGGGCCGGATTTCGCAGCCGTGCTGCCGGCGTTCCCGCGGGAGCGGGCTCGGTCCCCTCCCGGCCCCTCCGGCCCCACCAACCCCCCCCACCAGAGACACGTCCACCCTGCCAATCGTTTTGCATTGCACACCAAGGGGCGAAAGCCAATTTTGGGGGAGCGAGGAGGAAAGCCACTCTGCGCCCATGCACTAACCGAACCGCACCCCCGTTTTCAAGGCTTTGCTCCCCCCACCCGGTTTGAGCAGAGGGGTGTCCCTGCACCCTCTTGGCCCCGGGTGCAAGTCAGGGATGTGCCACCCAGCACCCACGGGTGCTCGGCTCCCCTCCAGCCCATCCCCGTCCCATCGTACCTGGGGGATGCTGGGGTGTCGTCCCCCCCTCCCCGGGACTGGGGGCTCCGCACGCCGCCGCCGTGCCGCACAGTCCGACCTTTCGGAGGAGGAGGAGGAGGAGGAGGAAAACCGTGCGTGCCGCCGCCCTCCCGCCCGACAAGCAGGGACAAGTCGTCGGCGCGATGGCCGGCGGGCAGGAGCCGGGAGATGTGTGGGAGCCCAGCCCTGCCCCGTCTGGGAGCAGGGAAAACGCCAGCTCTGCCAAACCCAGAGCTGGTTTCACCGCCACGACCCGTCCCCGATGGGGAAAAAGCATCTCATGGCGGGTGGGAAACGCGACCCCTCTGGATGAAATCCCTTTTCCAAAGCTGGAGGAAGACGCACGGCGTGGAAAACACGTGCCGGTGGCAGGGACACTGGCTCGGCACCAGCAAAACCATTTTGCAGCACGCTGTACGAGAAATCCTGCTTTTTCTTCACCGAAATTTAAAGCTCCCCCCTTATACCGGCTGCCTCCCCGGGGGCCGGTGCTGCTGACTCAGCGCCGGCGATGCTGAGTCACCGCGGCCACCTCAGCACGACGCCAACCGGCTCCGGCGATGAGCTCAGCCGCGGGGGCTTCGGCACGTCCACGGCACATCCACGCTCACCGGCAGCGCCGGGCCCTGGGGAGCCGCACGACGAGGCTTTTGCCAGCACCTCTGCCTACGTTTTGGGGTCTCACCGGCTTTCCTCCCCCTGAAACCTCACCCATTCCCAAAACCGCGCCAATCAGCGACGCCTGCAATCCAAGGCTACCGAAACGTGGCGAGGAAGCCGGCAGCGTTTCAACTCTCCCACCTGCCAACTGGTGGCACGGTCCTCTCCGAAAACATCCCATCATGGGCCACCCGCGAGCCAGGATGGCAGCCACGGTCGCGATCCACATCCTCCCCATCTCGCTCGCCGAAAGAGGAATGGGAATGATAAAAAAAGGGGGGGGAAAAAAAATATAGCTAATTTTTTTTTTTTTTTTCCCCCCGCTGGGGTCATCAGCGCCGAGGGGGATGTGCCGACAGCCGCCTCCGGCTTCCCCGGCCCGGTGACGGGGTTGATGACTCACGGGGAAGGAGGGGGGGAAGCGGCGCGTGCACGGGGCCGGCATGTTTGTAAACCTAAAAAAAGCCATGTGCGGGCAGGCAGCGTGCTCCGGCCGGCAGCACCGGCTGCCAGCGGCTGCAGGCGAGGAGCACGGGGACAGGCGAGGGACAAGCAGCGGCTGCCTTCATGGCAGCATCCCGACCAGGGAAGGCTCGGCGAGGCGTCCGGCACGGGTGGGAGAAGTCGGCCCTGCCGCAAGGGCTTGCGTTGGGATGGCTTTAATTGGCGCAGCTTTACGTGCAAGGGCTTTCGTCGCAATGGCTTTAATCGCAATGGCTTTAATCGCAATGGCTTTAAGTGCAAGGGCTTTAAGCGCAAGGGCTTTAAGCGCGACGGCGTTAGACGCAACAGCTTGAAATGCAACGGCGTTAAGGGCAACTGGGCTTTACCTGCAACACCAACTGGGGTTTCTAAGAGGCTGAGGGTCTTCAAAGCCCCTCGCCCCGTTGCCGCTCATCCCCCTTCCGCACCCCATCGCCTTCCAGCACAGTGCTTGCAACGGGCCGCAGCTCCCGGGATGCTCCTCCAGCCTTTTCCACCAGGCTGGGAAGCGGGGGGCTGCGGTGACAGGGGCCACGCCACCAGCAGCCACCAGCTCTGCGGCGAGGAACCCTCCAGCTATTACACAGCATCCCCCGGCCTCCGCGCTGACGACTGCAGCAATTACAACTTGCTCCAATCCTTTTTTTTTACAGCATTTTCAGGGCTTGAGGTGGTTCAGGGTTGGTTTTTTTTTTTCCCTCATTTGGCTGCAATGGAAATTGCAGGCTCGGGAGCTCGTGGTCCCCAGCTCCCCCGTTTGACAGCAAAATCTCATTTAATCAAAAGATGCGGCGACTGGATGTGCAGAAGCACTTCTCTCTCTTTTTTTTTTTTTTCCCCTTAAGAACTGCCATTTTAGCTGTAGCAAACAAACACGCCGCATTGTCCCCGCGACACGACTCCCTCCGACAACCCGGCAGAACCCTGCCTGCAAAACCCCTGCTGCCCGCACGCTGCCAGCCCCGTCCCGCCACCGCCGAGCATCCCGGCTCCCGGGAAAAGGAGGTTTCGATCCTGGGAGAGAGGAGAAAATTGGGGTTGAGCTCGGTTTGCGGGGCTGGCAGCGGCGTGGCGGGCAGATGTGGAGCGAGGACGGAGCCGATCGCAGCTGTTTCACCTCCAGCCTCTTCCCATTTCATTTCATCTCCCCTTGGATGCCGGCCCGGGGAGGGGGGGGATAAAAAAAAAAGCTCTTTCATCCTCAAAAATGGTCTGGCACCCCGAGCTCAAAGCAGGGAGATTAAAGAGCTGGCAGAGGAGGGGAGAGGGGGGACGGGTCCCCAGGAGGGCTGGGTTTGGGGTACATCGCTCCCATCCCAGCCCCCATCCCGAGCCGCGGTGGGGACAGCGGGCTTCGGCACCGGCCCCTCCGTTGCCATCCCGCTAGGAAGGCTCCTCGCGCGCACGTGGAGCGAGGGACGCGGCGGGGACCCCCAACACGCGCGGGCAGGGAACGGGAACCCCACTGCCATAGGAACGGGGCCCACGGATGCCGGCACGCGCAGGCAGGGGACCGAGGATCCCAATGTCACCGGGAGAAGGACAAGGGAGGCCAGCACAGGCAGGCAGGGGACGGGAGACCGCCGCTGGCACGGGGATGGGGACTAGGGACCCCCGGCACATGCCGGGAGGGGAGCGGGGACCCCACCGTGTGCAGGCAGGGGACGTGGGACACCGTTTCCACAGGGACGGGGATGCGGGAGACCATTGCCGCAGGGATGGGGATGCCGGCAGACACAGGCAGGGGACCACGGCCCCTGATCCTGCGGGAACGGGGACGGGGGACCCTGGCACATGCAGGCAGGAATCTAAATACCCCGATGCCACGGGGACAGGGACTGGGGACGCCAGTGCCGTGGGCACAGCTCGCTCCCAGCACGCCGGCACGGGGGACACCCCGGGAAAGGCTTTTTGGGACACAAACCTGCAGCACAACCGCACATCCCAGCGGTACCGCGCCACTGCTTCGCCGTCCCTGTCCCCAGTGGGACCAGCAAAACCCCACCGGGAAAGGCCAGAGCATGGCGGAGAGGGGGACACACGCGACATTTTGCTTTCCCGGGGTCCCATCAGCTCCTCCTCCGAGCCACCTCTCCCCTTAATTACCTGCGATAAAGAGTCCAGGTCGGCAATCCGAAAAACAAACCTCGTCACAGCTAATTAGGTGCCAAAGGCCAAGAGCGGGGCTCGTTTATGGGGCCACCGTAACAACCCGCGAGGACTCTGCTCCGGCGCTGCCCATCCCTCCCCAGCATGATGCAACCTCGGGGCCGCACCGGCGCTTGCCGCATCCCGGCACCCCAGCACCTGTGACGGGGTCTTTTCTGGGGGTTTTTTTCCTTTTTTTTTTTGGCCAAGCATCCGCGGATCCGGAGGCGGCTCCGGCGTTGGTGGGCAGGCGGGCGCACGCGCCGGCGCATCCCGGGTGCGAGATCTGAAGCATCCCCATCCCTCGAAAACACGTGGTGCCGAAGCCGCTCGCCACGGACTCAAAACTTCGGGGCGGCCACGCGTTCCGGCACGCTCTCCCTGGCTTCGGGGACATCTCCCGGTGCCACCAGCATCCGCAACCCATCGGATCGTACCCGCCGCCAAACCCCGCCGCTCTTGCCACTGGGATAACCCAAATCGCCGCCTCGGCGGGCGAGCGAGACCCCTCCGAAGGGGACAAACCGTATTTTCTGCCCACCTCCGTCCCACCCCGCTTAATTCCCGGCGTGAGGAGCAGCGGGGGGACGACGACGACGACGACCCCGCCGGACCCCCGTGTCCTCGTCACGACGAGGGATGACAGCTGCCAGCGGACGGGTGACGTCAGGGTGACGTCACGCCGGGGGAGCCTCGTCGCCCTTGTTGGCATCACCCGCCGTACCTCTGAGCTCAGCACGTTTTGGGGACGGAATTCATAAAAATCGTAATTTTAAAAAAAAAAAAAAAAAAAGCTGAAACAGCAATGGGGTAATAAGGGGGGGGGGCACGTAAGGACTTATATCCAC
>JANZLQ010000052.1:19226744-19270896 GCA_026212715.1 Elanus axillaris
CGGGAGGGGGGGGCCACCACGGGGTGGGGACGGGGCTTAAAAGCATTTTCGGTGGACGATGGAGGGTCCGGCCTCGTCGTACTCGGGTTTGCTGATCCACATCTGCTGGAAGGTGGAGAGGGATGCCAGGATGGAGCCGCCGATCCACACCGAGTACTTCCGCTCCGGTGGGGCGATGATCTGCCATGACATGAGCCGTTAGGATGCACCCCGTGATCCACCTCCCCCAAACCTGCACCAGGAGAGGATTTGGGCTGTTGGTGGCCACGGTTTGCCCACCTCCCCCCACCTACTTTGATCTTCATGGTGCTGGGAGCCAGCGCGGTGATTTCCTTCTGCATGCGGTCGGCGATGCCGGGGTACATGGTGGTGCCGCCGGACAACACGTTGTTGGCGTAGAGGTCCTTGCGGATGTCGATGTCGCACTTCATGATGGAGTTGTAGGTTGTCTCATGGATGCCAGCTGACTCCATGCCTGGGGTGGAAGGGGGCTGTCAGCACCCTGACCCCCCACCTGTGCCTCCTCAGGGCTCCCCAAAAGAGCCAGGGGGTCACCCACGGCTTTGTCCCCCCATTTGGGGTGCAAAGCACCCAGGGGAGCCCCGAGATGCCTCTGCAGGGCACCCATGGGAGCTGGCTGCCCACTGGTGGGGTGGTGGGGATGGGGGGCAACCACCTAGGGCATAGCCAGGACAATTCGGGGTGGGCTCACCGATGAAGGAGGGTTGGAAGAGGGTCTCAGGGCAGCGGAAACGCTCGTTCCCGATGGTGATGACCTGCCCATCGGGGAGCTCGTAGCTCTTCTCCAGCGAGGAGGAGGAGGCAGCCGTGGCCATCTCGTTCTCAAAGTCGAGGGCCACGTAGCAGAGCTTCTCCTTGATGTCGCGCACGATTTCCCGCTCGGCTGCAGGAGACAACGGCAAACAGGCTCAACCCGGTGCCATGGCAGCACCGCAGGGTCCTCCGTCACCCTGCAGCCCCCTCCCCGGCCCCGTACCGGTGGTGACGAAGGAGTAGCCCCTCTCGGTGAGGATCTTCATGAGGTAGTCAGTGAGGTCACGGCCGGCCAAGTCGAGACGCATGATGGCGTGGGGCAGAGCGTAGCCCTCGTAGATGGGCACGTTGTGGGTGACGCCATCCCCGGAGTCGAGGACGATGCCTGGGAAGGGAGGGCAAGGTGAGGGAGGGGGCTCGAAGCCGGCTTGGTCCCTTCCCCATGACGGATAGTCCCCGGGATGCCGCACGTCCTACTCACCGGTCGTGCGGCCGGAGGCGTAGAGGGAGAGGACAGCTTGGATGGCGACGTACATGGCGGGGACGTTAAAGGTTTCAAACATGATCTGTGAGGGAGGGGCAGCAGGTTAGGGGGGACCATGGGGGTCCCCAGCGGTATCCTACCCCGACCCACAGGGGCCGTGCCTTCCTGGAGAGACCGGGTCAGCGCATTGCATGGAAAAACGGATCGCTGCGTTGCACGGAAGAATAGATGGATCATTGCATCGCACAGAAAAATAGGTGGATCGTTGCATCGCACAGACACGTGGGTCAATGCATTGCACAGAACAACACACGGATCACTGCACTGCACTGAAAATCATGTGGGTCAGTGCGTTGCATGGAAAAAACGTGGATGAGCGCATTGCGTGGCAAACCCCGCAGGTCCACACGCCACAGAGAAACCCGTGGGTCCACGCAAGCACGTGAGTACGCTACCGAGAGCTCTGCCCTTATTAAAGCACCAAGCTTCATCCTCACCGCCTGCTCCTCCCATCTCGCTAAACCCCCAAATCCCCCAGCCCTTCCCGCGGTTTTGGAGGGTCCATCCCCATCCCCGGGGGTCCCGCAGCACCTTACCTGCGTCATCTTCTCCCGGTTGGCCTTGGGGTTGAGGGGTGCCTCAGTGAGCAGGGTCGGGTGCTCCTCGGGGGCCACGCGCAGCTCGTTGTAGAAGGAATGGTGCCAGATCTGGGGCGGGCAAAGGAGAATTGGGCTCTTACCCCAAACCGAAGCTACAGCCAGCACCCACTCCCCATCCCGGGCCGGGGGGGGCGGTGTCTCACCTTCTCCATGTCATCCCAGTTGGTGATGATGCCGTGCTCGATGGGGTACTTGAGCGTGAGGATGCCCCTCTTGCTCTGCGCCTCGTCGCCCACATAGCTGTCTTTCTGCCCCATGCCTACCATGACACCCTAACGCCGGCAAGAGAGATGGCCTCATTAGCCATATTTTGGTGATTAAAGCAAGGTAGGGGGTGGTTGGGGGCTGCCCCTCACCCTCTGCCTTGGGTACCCACCTGGTGCCGGGGCCGCCCCACGATGGAGGGGAAGACGGCGCGGGGAGCATCGTCACCGGCAAAACCGGCTTTGCAGAGGCCGGAGCCGTTGTCGCAGACCAGGGCGGTGGTCTCCTCCTCGCACATGGTGGGGCCGGGAGCGGTTGGCGTTCAGGGGGACCTGGGGGAAAAGCTGGGGCGAGGGGGGAAAAAACAGCATTAAAGGGTGGGAGAGAGGGTTACGCTGTGCCACCGCGTCCGGCTTTGGGTGTCGGAAGGGTTAGAGCCCTCAGGGATGCGTAGCCGGGCAAAATCCTCTGCGGGCCGTGCCGAGGGGCGGCCGCCCGGTCCGACCCTGGTGCAGCGACGCTGGCAGCGGGATGACGCTGATCCCCCACGGGTGCTGCTCCACGCGCCGATGCTGCTTCTCCATCCTTCGCCAGCCGGTGCCCAAAATGGGTGCCAAAGCTTCCCGCCCGTGCTTGGCTGGCAGCAGCATTCCTCGGGGAGCTCCGGCGTTGCCGTCCCTGGCCGGTGCCCGCCAAGCAGGCGGGGGGAAGGCAGGCAATGCCCTCTCATCCAGTCCTGTCTCGGCAGCCCCTTGCTGCTCTACCATCGCACCCTTTCCCAAAAATGGGAAAAAAATAGCCCCTCCCAGGGGGTACCCCCCCCCCACCAGTGGATGCGCTCCCAAATCCAGAGGAAAGCAGGTGAAAACCTCACAGGAGCCCCAAAAGAAAAAAAAAAAACAAAATCATAAGGATTTCTGGAAGACCATGACCCTCTTTGGCCACGGCCCAGCTCTCGTCGACTCCACAGAAGCCCCTGGCTGCGGGGTTGTGCCAGGGTTGGCATCCCCCCTGTGCTGTGCAAACCGAATTGGGGGCACCCCACAAATGCTGGGGCACCCCAACTCCCCACCCCCACCCCCGGCTGCTTTTCCTTCCCACTCTCCTGCAAGTAAAAGGGAAACCAGGAGACCGGGCAGTACTCACCGTGGAGGCAAGAGCTCCTTTCCTCTGGGACCGAGTCCCGATGCGCCTTTGGTATAAATACCAGCGAGCCCGTGAAACCTCAGAGGCGGATCCTCTCTAAACAAAGACCCTAAATAGGCTAAGTGATGGTGTGTTAGCCATATGGCCATATAAGGTGTTTTGTTTCATTAAATTGACCTTGGACTGATGGTAGGACCCAGCACTGTTAATTATTGTAAGAAAAACGTATGCGGGGATGCTTGGGAGGCAACATCCCATTTGCGAGTCTGTTCCTTTTATGCTCCGCTCTGATAAACAAGTGAGACACAAGTCCTTATAAGTGACGGTCTCGGCAAAAAGGAGGTGGAAGCATCTCCGATTCCTGGGGAAAGCGTGGAGAAACCCCACCCAGGCGGAGGTGGGTGTCAGGGCTCTGCCATGGGGGACATCCCAGAGCCGGGATGGGAATTTGGCATCGCCGAGACACTGGAAATGCACTGGGGTAGCGAATTGCTTCCTCCAGGCCTCGGTTCCCCTGTGTCTCGCCGGCATCTGGCACCTTTGGGCTGTCTCACCCTGAGTTTTTTTCTCTCTGCCCCCATTTTTGGGCTTTCGGTGCCCCAAAGCGCCTCATTCCCCAAATCCTCGGCTTGCCCAGGGCTGGGACTGGTGGGTCCGAAGCCCGGCTCTGTCACGGGTGGACACAGCTCCCACCCTCTCCCCAGGAAGATTTTGGAAACAGAAAGAGCCCAGACGCCCCAAGGTGCGATGTGGGTGCTGTCCTCTGTCCCCCTTGCCCAAATGCAGCACGGAGAGGGGGCCAGAGCCGCCGCAGCCCTGCGGATGCAAGGCGGCGAGTGGAGCCGCGGGCGCCGGCAGCCCTCGGAGAGGCCAACCAGCGGCTGCCAAACTCCCGGCTGCCTTTTTAAGGGCAATGGTCCGGCACCGGGGACTCTCCCCAGGCAGCTGGGTCAGGGGGGAGGCAGGAGAGGTGCCGCAGAGCTATGGGGGACTCAGGTTGCAGATGGGGAAACTGAGGCACGGGGTGCCTGGGCTGCCTCCTGCTTTGCTTTGCAGGGTCCCGAGCTGCGCATCAAGGCACTGGTGAAGCAATAGGGACCAAGAGGTGCAGGGTCCCACCACCACCAAAAGGGACCCAAGAGTCCTGATGTCCCCCCCCCCAGCCCTTGGAGAGAGGGAGCGGAGTCTGGGCTGTCACCCCCCAGGGCAGGACAGGGACACGGTGTCTCCCTGGCATGGCCAGCCAGCCCCAGTTATCCCACTTCCTCCAGGGAAACCTCAGCGCTCGGGGACTGGATTTGCCCCTGGGGTCCCTTGGCTACGCACTTGTCGGTGTCCCCACTGCACGCCCGGAGCCCCAGGGACCTGCCGCTGCCTCACATCCCAAGCCGGTTCCCTTGGTTCACGGCCAAACATGAGGTCACCAAGGCAAAAGGTTGCCATATATGACATGCTGGGAAAAAAAGAAAGAAAGAAAAAAAAAAGATTAACCGCAAACCCAGCAGACAGTGGTAGGGGGGGAAATAGGGAGTAACTAGGGGGTTGGATGGAGGTAGCAGCCCATGACAGCACTGGGAAAGCCCCGCGCGGCGGGAGCACGGCTGTGCTGGGGGGCTGCACGGAGCCGGTGTCAGGACCCCGTCCCACCCCACAGCCGGGCCCAAAGGCCACGGAGACACCCCCAAACCCTGGGCTAGTCCAAATGGCCGGGTATCGACCCGAGCCCCCGCTCTGCTTTGCTCTTCCACTCCTGGCATTGCCTGGGAACAGGTAGGTCAGCTCCAAGCTCCCCACTCCAGCAGGATCCCCAAACCACCCTGACCCACGGCACCACGGCCAGCCAGGACGGGACGCCTTGGCACAGCCAGTCTGAAGCTGGGACCGCGGCGGCAAAGGCCCGAGCCGGAGCAGGCACGCAGCCTAAAAAGGAAAGGTTCGGCCACCGCAGCCAATCCAGCTGCCGGCTCTGCCGGCAGCACTCGGGGAGGGTGGCCGGCGGCCCTGGGATGCTCGCAGGAACGCCAAGCATCCCACGGCACAGGCGAGGCTGGCCCAGGCTGGGATGAACATGGGATGAGGAGGGGCGTAATCCCTAGTTCGCCGTGGGATTTCAAAACTCCCGGCGCGCAGGCCAGCCCTCGGCACCTCCCTATAAGGGTAACGTTCGTGCTTTAAACCTCTCGGGCTGCTGCTGAGGACGGACAAACCGGCGATGAGAGCTCAGGCAGGGATTTGGGTCTGTTCCCATCTCCAAGGCAGAGATAAGCATCGCTCCCTGCCTGCAGGAAACCCCCCAAAACATGCAACCCACGTTGTTGCAGAAAATAAATCATTCCTGCAAAGCACGGTTTCTAGATAGCTTAGCTCCTACCAAATTCAGCTCCCCGTTTTGAGTGATTTTCAAGGTACAACAGTCACATCTGGTGCAGCTGGACAGACAGGGTGGGTTAGTGCGACACAGACAGTAGTGCCGGGATATCGGCATTCATCCCGACGCACAAACTGATGACTCGGTGACTTTAAGTGAAAAAATGTGATTAAAAAGCTGCCAGCTCAGAAAGCAGGGCTGGGCGCGAGGCAGCAGCTGGCCACTGACGTAAGAAACGCAGCCCTCGCGTACAGCCGTGCTGCGAGGTATCTGAAAAATTCTCCACCGAGGTTTATCGGTCACTGGGACGACTTACAGACAAAGCAGCGATGTGCCACTAGCTCCTCTCCCTGTCTGCTGCCCTCTGCTCAATGCTGGGGTCAGCTCAGACCCGAGGCCTTCAGGGACGGGGAACTGAGATAAACTCCTTGTGATATGCACCACGAATTTGAAGAAACGGCTGCTTTGCAAGACAGGCTTTTTACACCTTGTGTCCCTGGGATGCTTATGGGGAGCCATCAGGGTGAAGAGCAGATATTGCTGCAGGACGAACACCCCTACACCGAGGCTGCAAAACCCACCCCTGAGCATGGTTTAAATAAATGAGGTCTGAAAGTTCCCACAGATGCCCTGAAGCCCCCTTGCTTCCCGCCCACTGCCGGGGGTAGCCTGTTTCCAAAACCAACTGCAAAAATGATGGCAGCAGTAGTTTGTCACGCAGGAGTCAAGGAGGTGGCTGTTGCAAATAAACACAACCCTAAATAAATCGATTCCCTCCCCACTCTCAGCCACACCAGACCCCTCCAACCCACTGAATTAGCTCAAAGAAAATAAGTGGCAAAAGAAACCCAGCCAAGATAATACAATCCATCTGTGTTAAACTGTACACCAAAGAATTGTGTATGTAGAAGTACAAGGACTTGACATATAGAACATGTATGTATGCATGCCAGGTGGGAAGGCAACTCCAGCCTTATTCCCCTCCCCGCACGGCCATGTGCTGATCATTAGAGCATCCTGCCAGAGGATGTGGAGATGTTGTGGATCACGCTCAGCCCTTTGAGGCCAGATGCCTTCCACCTTTCAGTACTGCTTCTTCGCTTTCAACGCCGGCAGAAGCGAGGCGGAGGCTCAGCAGAGATAGCGCAGGGAAGGAAAATCACTGCTCGGCGTCCGAGGAAAGTAATTCGGAAGAGGCCCCTGGCTGGTGTACCGCATAACGGCGACATCACAGAGTGCTTGTTTTTGGCAAGGACAGACTTCATGCTGCTTTGAGAAGCACAGAGGCAACTGGGCACTGTGATCTTTGAGGACTGAAGCGGCAAAAGCTGCTGGAGTCCTGTCTCAGAGAGGCGATGGCCTTACAGAGCCTTCACACGACGGCACTGCAGCCAAGAGACCGAGAGCCTCCTCCACGGTAACACCAGCTACAAGCCGAAGCCAAGCCCTCGCTGGGCAGCCCAAGTGCCGGAGCGAATCTCCCATCCAGGAAAAGGAATAAAGTAACAAGACATCCCTCACATCTGCTGGAAGGAAGCAGCTTGCGCAAAGCAGTGCCACATCCAGGCACCTTCTCCCCTGAAAGGTGGAAATGAGGGTCCCCGTTCTTACCTCACAAGGCAAAGACCCGAGTACCAGCAAGCAGAACTCACTCCAACTCAGCGGCGATAAGCTCTTGGGTGGAGTGAGAGGGCTTAGGAAGGTTTAATCTTAAACTATAGCAAAGACTTATCTACTCCAGCCAGCTGCACTGAGACCACAGCAACCCAGAGAGAGAGGCAAAAGAAAGCATAGGTTAATTTGGGCAAGTCCCGCTTTGGAAAGCGCTTGAAGAGGCGTCCGCAACTCACGGTTGCGGCAAATCATGGGGAACCACCCCAAGCAGCTGTTCAAGCCATAGATTAGAGTATTAAACAATTGCTTCAGTGTTAGCTTCCGTCTCTGAATCTCCAGTTAGATTTTCCCCACACCTTGAACCTCAGCACCACTTCACCAGCCTCACGCCAGGCACTGAGGTTTCAGGTGCTCCCACCGAGGTCAGGGTACCGATTTCACCGTGATTATTGGGGGAGAAAGGGGAAGGGTCACTACACGGTAGAAATCATCTGCTACAGGAGGAAAACCAAAAATTCCCTAGGCCTAGAAGGAAGGTAGCTATTTTTCTGTAAGTGGTTAAGGCAGGAGGCCTATCGGAGATCCAGCAGCACCACGTCTCTCTCGACTACTGACACATGATTGCAGGTCTGGAAGAGAGGGGAAGAGAAAGAGGGGATGGGGGTTATTCAGACGTTCCCAGAGCTCAGGTGAGTCTCCTCTACCTCCTGACACAACCTGCACCCAGCATCCTTCACAGAACAGGCCTCTCAGACCAGGAACTAGTGCCCTGCCCGGTGCCACACAGAGACCATATCAGGACACAAATACAAATCTCTTCCTCCCTAATACACGCCTTTGCCTCTGCCTTGATCTGTTTCTGCGGAGAAGTGCTCTGCATCGCGCCTCCAACACGGGCTAACAAGTCAGAAAGCTTTTGCACCTCAACACTAGGAAGAGACAAGCCCCTGCCAGGCTGACCCTCCTGTCCCGAGTCACAGCCCAGCACCTCAATGCAGACGTAAAGTCAAGTGAATTGTCCGATATGCTGACTTGCGGTCCTACAGCCCCCACCGCCTTGTGGCGTGACTTACAGTGAAGAGAGGAGGGTCTTTGGAGTGCGGGTGGAATCCTTTCTGCCGGCAGGAAGAGATATCCTCCAGACCACGCTCCGTCAGCTTGAAAAACCCTGTCCTAGAGCAAAAACACAAGCTTCGTGTAGCTCAAGCCTCTGCGAATAGAAACACCTCCTTCTGTGTCTCAAGGAGCATGCCCAAGTCTGCTCATCTCGAGTGAGAGCAAAGATGCGTGCTGCGGGACTCTCCTCTGCCCAGGACACTCCTCTCCCCAGCCCTATGGCTGCAGACTGGTCTCTCTTCACGGGTGGGCAACCATGGCCCAGATACGATCCCCCCAAACCAGCTCAGAAGAGCTGTCAAATCACACATGCTCTTCCAGCCTCTTTTGGTAAAGCTTTCATCGTGTGACTTGACATTTTATCCCCACACCAGGAATCTGATAGAGGAAGCGTTGTGGCAAACAGAGCTTCAGTACCTTCTGAAGAAGCCAGACCTCCTGCCCAGCCAAAAGGTTGGGCAGCACAGGTGGAGGGAAAGGCCTTCCCCACCCCACATCCATACTTACTCCTGGTATTTCGGAGAACACACAATAGCAATAGACTCTGGCAGCATCATCTGGTAGGAGCAGTGTGTGTGCAGGTCGACGCTGGAGAGGAAGGCTGTCTGCGTGGGGTGAGTCTGAAACACAGGGTGGCATAAAAGAGAGGAAGTTCCAGCAGGGTTGGAGACCTAGTCCAAAGGGACTGCATCTGCCAAGAGAAGGTTGTAACAGAGAAGAGACACGGCTCCTCAGATGGCACAGAGGACATGCTTGCACACTGAAAATGGTTTTGGACTGTCCCAAAACACCTGCTCCTCTTTTCCGTTTGGAATAGGTACAGAAGCAGCTCTCCATTTCTGGCCATATCCCATGGAAAGTCAAACTTGAAGGCACAACGCTGTCCTTGGCTTTCCTGCATGCCTCCCTGCAGGGCACTTCACACGTTTTTGAAGTGCAGCTATGCTTAAGGCACAGCATCACCAGACGCGCAACACACTGCCAAGGCACTTCAAGATATCACATTCCACCAAGATGGCCAAGGGTTGTATGATCACAGACAGCTACCACCTTACCCAGCTCCGGCTGACAGCTAGATTTCACAGCCTAATTCACGCTGAAAGGTCTTTTCCCTTTTGCTGTTAAGTTTTTGTTGCCAAGACCAGCAGAAAGGTCAAAGGGATTCTTGAGGGTGCCTGGATGTCACAGGGCCGACACTGAGGAGTTAACACCAAAAGCAGGCACCCCGCACGTATCAGACACACTCAGCAGGCATTTATTTGTCAAAGCCTGCGAGGCAGCTGCTGCTTTCGAGAGATTACTCAGCAGCACCAAACATTTTGCTTGGCACCAATCCGACTGCCAAAGGCTCCGCGGGGACAGGCAGCAGGGCAGCGCTGAAGCCAGCGGAGGAATCTGGAACTGGCACATCCCGCAGCAGAGCAGCACACAGCTGTCTGTGAAAAGCAGCGCTACTAAGGGGACGCACCACGGGAGAGGCCCTGCGCTGACAGCAGGAACTTGGGATGCCCCAACAGTGCCTCTGGAGTCAGCTTTTAGCTGGATAAAACATGAGCTTCATGCCCAGCGTCCCAAATTCAAAGGGCCTGATGCTTTAGGAAGGGACCTAAACTTCAAACAGATCTGGATTTCTCCAGCAGTACGAGTAATGACTGAGACCGCACCGGAGGGGGAAATCCAGAGGATGCTGCCTGCTTCACGGCATCTTCTGCAGTAAACTCTCTTCCACCACCCTGCTCCACGCACCCCTTTCCCTCCCAGCTGAATGCAAGGCCAGTCGGGAAGTGAAACAGGAACAAGGGAGGGACTCACATGGATCCAGCCTAGCGTGACAAGGCCGTGCTGATCCTGGATCACAAAGAGCTCCTCCTCATTCTCCGTGTTGCAATAATCGGGGCCTCCGTACTGCTTGGGAACAATGACGTGGGTTATCGTGAACTCGTTCCTCATCTGCAAGGCAGCACAGGGAGGCTGTTACACACCGGACACCCCCCCAGGCAGGAAACACTGCTGCCGCCCACTGGTGCAAGGGTAATTTCCTAAGCTTTGGGGATGCGGTACTTCTGCACGCATCACTCAGGGGCCCAGCCAGGGGAACGGCAGCTCTGGAAACAAGCCCACGGATGCATCTACGGTCCATTTACAGGTCACAGAAATGGTAACGGCAAGTTCCTGACAAAGGACTCCCAGGATTTTCCGAGTCTGAGCATGACCCACAGCTTTCTGTTTCATTTTCCCCGTCATGCAGAGCACCCGCAAGAGCTCAGGGAAGTCCTGGACACCCACGAAAGCGAATCTCTCTACTCACTACAAGATGATGCCTCATAATTAAATGATCACCAAGGGTCTGGAAGCAGCTGGATTACGGAAAGTCGCTACATCAAACAAACAACTTCATTTCAAAGCAAACTTCCGCAAGCAAAGCAGCCCCAAGTGACGCAGGGGAGGTAGGCTAGAGGGGCCTAGAGAAACCCGTGCACAGAAGCTCTTATAGGGGAGCCCTAACTGTCTCCAGTCAGTATTTGCACAGCCTTGTCTAGGTGAGGGTCCTAGTTCATAGCTGGGACACCTCAGTCCTGCTGGTACCAAAAGGACAAGTCACCGGAGCTGCCTGTCACTGGCAACGCGGGACTGCTTGAAGCAGGTACCCGGCAGAGAGCCTTCAACAGGAGAGGGGAAGCTGAATACCCACAGGGACTTGGTGGCCGGCACCTCATTCATTTGCGGAAATCCTAACGTAGAAGGGAGGAAAAGGACAGGCAGATCATCCCTAACTCTCACGTGAAAGCCTAGTCATCAGTGAAACTGCACTACAACCTTCCGTAGCAAAAATCAGCGTCCTCTAGCCATTTACAAAGCTATCGCATGCCTTGACAAAGGGCCCTGGCACCACTTCCAGGGTCTTAATTAGGATTACCACCTTACCAGCTTACCGCAGAGGATCCCACATGTCTCCACACCCCGGACTGTGTTGGCGTCAGCCAGCTGGAGGAATTTCTGGCAGAGCTCCCTAGGGACAATGACCTGGCGAAGGACATCCAAACTTGCACCTGTGGGGAGAACAGGAGCACAATGAGCAATGACAGTCAGGGGTGCTGGAGAAATGGTTCCTCAGGTCAGTATCTGAAGGGACTAGGCAGAAAAAAAATTCAGCCTGGAAACATTAACTACTCTAATGTCTACCCTTACAATGGCAGTTGCAGATAAACGAAGTCACTGTGACACAAAATAATAATAAACTGTAATAATAAATAATAATAAACTGTGCTTAATAAAGTACAGTTGCTACCTCTTTCAAGACAGGGAAAGAGACAAGTAGAGACAAAGAAACCTTTAGCGGCATGTCAAAAACCCAGGATTTTGTTAACGAAAACGTAACCACAAACACTTAGAAAATATCATTTAAAGTAAGATGTGTCACTGGTCATTTGGAAATGTCCCAATCGGTATTTTGGAGCCATGTTTGGCAGAAGAGGACAGTTCGGTCAGCCTAGCCAGGAACTAAACCCCAATCTCCAACAAGTATTTGGGTCTAGAAAAGCCAAACAGGTTGTAGAATCTAGATCAGCAGAGACTGGGCTAGAGAAGCATGGGGGACCGATTCCCCAGAGGAGACAGCTCTCCCCAGCCCTGCAAACCTTTACTGGACAACGGGGAGAACATCCAGTGACTTGGAAGGCCAGACCCCCAGAAGGGATGGAGACATGATCAGATACTTCCAAGAGCCTTCCAGACAAATCAGCTCCTCGGCCGCGTTTGGCTCAGCCCCAGCAAGGGAGAAGGGTGCACGGAGATGTACTAACTGTTTTCTGTGCTCCCCAAAGCACTAGGTTTCAAAGATCTGTCCACAACAGGAGGTTTGGATGAGACAGTCCCTGCTGGTGGACTTGCAGGGTCAACTGGAAGGACGGGAACCTTTGGGATTAAATCAGTTGGGGGCTTTTCCACGCCAGGGATGAGGGGTCCATCCAGAGACTCAGGACTTGGCTCTGGCTTTCCAAATTCCTGCACTATCCTTAGACGTTCCTTCTCCAGCTCCTGTCGTCGAATCATCTCCTCGAAGGCATGAAACTGCTCTTGCTCCGCCTGCTGCTGCTTCATCAGGGCTACCCGATTTCTCTCCTCTTCCAGCTGCTGCTGCAAAGCCAAGTTGCGTGCAAATTCCTCTTCCTCCTCCTTCTGCAAGGAGAAATAGGCCAACATCAGCAGACAGGGGAATGCTAGCCCAAGGCAGAATACGACGCCTATGCACTGCAGACCCTCAGCAATCCCAGACTACTTCTGAAGGGTCTGCAGAAGGTAACCAGCAAACAGCACTCCCTGCAAGGAAGCTTCAGCTTGCAAAACAGAGGTCCACGCTTCCATCAGGACAGCCAGCTAGACCAGGGCAGTAAAACTGCTGCCCTACCCTCCCTCTTCCACAGAAATATAATTCCAGGTTAATTCCCCTCTATCCTATCTCAAAAATTGCACTTGTCCGCAGCAAAACTGACTGCAGAGTTTTCTGCTTAGCCCGTAGAACCCAAGATCCTTGCCCATGCTGTTACCAACCGCCTGCTGAGTTTCTGGATCATAAGACTTAGACCTCATGTTGGGACAAGGAGAAAAAAAACAACCAAACAACAATCCCAGCTCAGACTGCCTCCAGGATGCACAATGAAGAGGTGCGGGGAGGCCTGACAGATTCACCTGCATAATGGCAGCTGACATATTATTGGGACATCCCTGTGCTGCAGGTGATGAGGCTGGACCCTGCAAGCTGGGGCTACCCAGACTTCACGTTTCAAAGCACCTAGGGAGCCCTGGAGACCCGCCCTCTTCCAAACCTTGGTGGCTGAGGGTCTTCTGGGGAGCACAGGCCTCCCGTCTCCTCTCACTCACCTTCTGCTCCTTGTACTTAGCATAGTCCTTGGCGTACCTCTTTAACAGCTCCTCCTTGAGCTCTTCAGCTCTGGGGAAGGCTACTTCTTTCAGTTTCTGAAGGGGGGAAACACAGTCATAAGAGCGCGACAGCCCCAAGGCAAGAAAAACAAGACCCGAACAGATGCAAGAATCAATGGTCATGTAGCACCCAGAGATTATAAACCCTCCACCTGTTCACGAGGCCGGAAGGGCCAAGCAGCTCCACCACCACGTGCAGACAGGCTGGCAGGCTGCAGACAGGCACCTTGTAGCTGGGTGGCACAGACAGCACTGCCGACAACACTGAGCAAGAGCTTAGGCAGCGTTGTCCTTTGCTCTTCTGGTCAATTTTGAGCAGAGGAGCGGTAGCTTCTTGTGGCTGTGAGCAATCTCCGAGGATCCCCTGGCAAATTCCTCGAGAAGCACCCCGTGGAGCATCCAGCCACCATGCACAGAAAAGCCACATGGTCTTTAAAAAGCAGGGAGTTTAACAGGAAAGAAAGGGCACCCCATTGCTCAAAAGAAAGTAAACTGGACAACCACAGCCAGCCCAGCGCAAGTGTAATGGGGTAAGAACCCCCCAAACCATAACTCTCAAGGGGTCATGACGGCCAAGGCTTCTCAGCGTTTCTGTGGATCGCTCATCCCAAAACCATGCAAACCCAAAGTCAACGACCCCAAAACATTTCCGACAGCAGGCACTGAAGACTTGGCAATGCTACTACTTACTTTCACCGTCTCCCTCTTTTCGGGTATGACAGCAGTTTTGTAATCACGGTGCTGTGGTAGCTTCTCAATGAAGAGCCTGCAAACATAGGAGAGAAACTGCACTTCTGAATCACAGCAGAAAGGGACAAATACAAGACAGTAAGTGGCATTTTGGGGGTACGGATCGTTCCCCTCCAGCACCGTCCCCTTGCTCCGCTACCTCCTGGGCCCTGCGCTCCCCACAGTCAAGACAGTCATCTGCCTTTCTGCAGGAAACCCTCCATCATAAAATGGCCTTCTGAGCTCTTCATGAGATACAGGAGATCTCGCTCAGTCCCAGGGGACTGCCTCACACAGGAGATTTTTCTTCCACCCGGACTTTAGAGATGATCCTCAGGGATAAATATATTTGTTTTGAACAGAAACATTAATAAACCGGTCTAGAACACCAAGGACGCTGTCAGGGATTCAAAAAAGTCCTTGGGCACCTGCCTACACCTCTGCAAGCATCCAAGGGGATTACACACAAGTTCAAGGACTCAGCTGACTCAGTGCTCACACCATCCTTCTGTACAGAGGAACAGTTTATGCAAGAGATGGGGAAATTAATTCAGACCTTGAAAAGAGAGAAAACTTGCAGGTAAGCTAAAAGCAAGTTCACAACATCCCCAGCTGCTGCATCAGGAGCCTTTTGGCTCTGTGGCCTAACCACCCCAGAAGGTCAGGACAATATTTCAGGCAGGAGGGCTATTTCTGTGCAGGCTTCCGGGAGGGAAATCAAGACCGAGCTCAGCATCATCCCAGCACAACTCTCGTTGTGCTCCCAGCACAACTACGAACAGGTTAATCTTTGGCTTCTCTACAAATGTGATAACTGTTCCCCCCTTCCAGGGAACTCTGCAGGACACGGTGGTGAAGATGCAGAGAAAGAGTACTGCAAGCACTAGAACAAGGAAAAAAGCCCACAGACATGGGGCAATTCATGCTGGCTCAGCTCTATGAAGCTCCCCAGCTTTGAGGCATCCCCGAGTTACCTCTGCAAACAAGTCCCCAGTGGCACACTTGCTGACTGCGTGCTCAGAGTGAGCTCACGGTGAGCTTAGCCGAGTCCTTGTCTCCTGCAAGTGGAGCTGTACGTGCTCCAAGTGTCCGCAAAGGCTGTGGGCATAACACAAAAACCCCTGCCCTCCTTCATGGCTCTTTGCTACACCACTTTAGCATCTGAAGGAGGATGTTCTCCAGCTCCTTCAGACAGAAGCCTCATACCCAGGCACAAGTAATAACGGTAGTGAGAACTAGACGATGCCCCAGGGAGCAGCACGAACCAGCCAAGCAGAGCCAAGCGGGAAAAACTCAGGGGGCAGAGTGAGAACCCTCTTCATGCCGAGAAGCCTCTGTGTGTGCAGTAAATAAACCCAGCTGCTTCAAAACCTTAGTCCTATGGGAAAATGAAGGACTTTTTTCAACCCACGAAGGCTCCTGGTTGCCACGGAGAGCGTGAGGATGCTCTCGCCAGAGACCGCAGGATCAGCATAACCACGTCACAGCCCGGAGCCACGGAGAAGCTGTCGCTCAATCCGAAACGCACAGCAAGGTCCCCGCTCCTGGCTGGTGGTTGCGAAGTAGGTCACTGTGTCGAGGAGACAAAACAAGGCAGCGATCATTGCCAACAGCTAGCAGATTAAAATGGAAGGGATTAATTAAGAAGGATTAAGAGCAGATGCTGGCCTGGGGAGGATGGAAAAACCAGCAGAGACAGCTGAGTTTCCACAAGTCAGAAAGGGGGGAAATAGTGGGCAGCAGGATGAGACGAGGACTCAGGCAGCCAGAGGAAAACTTTGGGGCAAAATTAGGCAGCGGCAGGCTGGGGTTGGAGGCAGGGGAAGGGCAGAAACAGTTCACGTTTCCTATCGACAGCCCAGCTGAGGCTTGGCAAGACTGAAACGCCAGGAGTTTTGGGCTTGTTCAAACCTCCGCCTGCTCCCGAGTCCACTACGAGCAGCAGCTGTTTGGCACCGAGCAGCCACATCACAGGCTATTTTTAAGCATTGCTACGGCACGCACGCCAAGCCAGCGTCTCTTGAGTCCCTTGCAACACCCCACGCAAACCCCTGGAGCCAATCCTAGCAGCTCACAGCCACGCAGGCAAACCAGGAGCCCAAACACCACAGAAAATTCCCATCTTATTTTTTTTTCCTTTCTTATTTGGCTCTAGCAAAATCAAACCTAGTGTGCCTGATGGTGATTCAAGGAAAACATCCACTCAGATCAACACAGAAGCAGCTGCTCAAGAAGACAAGCAAGCAGATGTCTTACAAGGTGACAAGACACATGTGTTAGGAGTCCAGACTGATTATTCTCAGAGATAGCCGTGCCACCCTCCTGCCCCCCCGACAAAGGCTGGGCAACAAGCTTTTTCTCCCCATGGGAAAGATCAGTGCTGTGCAGCCAAAGGACCTGCACAAGATCAAGCGGGTAGCTGAAGGCCAAGCAGGGAAATGGCTGTCTCGATGGGAATCTCAGTGCAGATCCATCCTGAGATTAGCCCATGACTAGACAAGGCTGTCTCAAAGCCGATGGCTGTCCAATCAAGCACCACGACACAAATCTCATCGTGTAATTCAGGCCTTGAGGTCAGCCTTGGGGAGTGCTGTATAGGGAAATAAAGAGAAAACCAGATTCCTAAAGCTACACAGACCACACCTCGCTCCCAAGGATGATGCGCTCACTCCCACCAAACACACCATGCTAAAAACCTCTCATGTACTTCCTGGTGCTAGAGTCCTCCCCTTCCCCAAGGCACAGCCTGATGCAGAAAGCGCCTGCACTAGGCCATACCCTCCGGCAGGGAGCTGGGCTCTGAGAAAGGACAGCCTCGGCGGAAACTGCAGACGTGGGCTGAAGCACCGGGGGAAGAATTCCAGTCTCCTTTCTAGAAAGGGGAGAGCAGAGCAAGTCCCATGAGAGGCTCCAATTACCAGTGCCCTGCTCTCACATTCTGGATCGTGCCCCCTGGGGAAGGACATCTAGAAAACTATCCATCAAGCCTAACGCTTGAGCTAAAGCTTCAGATCTTCGTTTAAAGAAATGAGCCCATGACATATAAATTTATATCTTTGGACAATCCAGAGCAACAGCTCATATTGATCAGCACTGGAGAAATCACACCAAGAGAAGGTTTTTTCACCTTCCTGGTAGCCCAGCAGCCAGGCTAACGTAAACAGCACAAGTATTTGAAAGGTGCTGGAGAGAAAACATGCCAGCACCTATCATTGCTATAATGAAACAGCAAAGGTGCTTTTAGTTAATTTGTTTAGTTAAACAGTCTCTCCTTTGGCCCCAGCTATGTAACCAGCCTGGAAACCTTCCCGAGGGTTTTACACTTCCCAGCTCCCTGTGCAGCCTCCCAGGGCACTCGCTACAATGCCCATAAAAGCTCAGGAAGTGCAAGGTGGGAAGAAAAGCTAATCAGAGAAAAATGCGTTGGATTGAAGGAGCAGGAACCCCGCACATGGGGACAGGGAAAGAAAATGCCCATGGAGATGCCAACCACATTCTGGATAAGCAGGTAGCGTGGGCACAGCAGAGACCATACCAGAGTGGCACTGGGCAAACGTGGGAGGGACAGGCTTTTGGTCAAAAAAACTACAGGAACAGGATACTCCATGCCATTGGGATATTTTCTGAGGATCACAGTTTTCAGCCCTTTAAACGCTGACAGGCACAGCTACACAGAAGGGCACATGTTTGCTCCACTTGTACTCTGGGCTGCTCAGACATAATCCAGACCTGACACTACGTCACCGCGTTAGCACGGCGTACGCTTCAGCTCAGCAGGCATGGCAGCGGGGTTTCAGACCCAAGATGGCTCATTTCTGGGCAGCTGCGGAGATGACAGTGAGAATATGAGGCTCAGCACTTGTCTACACAGAATGTAGACACTACAGCTGGAGACCTGGCAGCTGAAACACCAAACAGGGTGTCGGCTGGGTTTATATATGATCTGGGGCTTTCTAGAAGGGCACTCAGTACCCAAGAAACTCACCAGTTGACTGGAATCAGGTTCTTTCAACACAGAACTCTTCCCCACATCCCTCCAAAGAAGGGCTTGAGTGTGTGTTTCAGGGAGGGATTATATTATTTCCGAGATGTAAAACTAAACCTACAACCGGTCCCTCCACCTGAAGAAGGAACCTGCTGCCTGCTGTAAGAGGCTGTAGTAACTTAAGCATAAAGCAAGCTTCTCCTCCAAAGGTGGTTTATTAGAGAAACCACCAAGCAGCCTAGATCCTTTCCAAGTAAACACCCAGTACCAAGATCCTCTACCACAGATCCTTGCTAATCAGTCTGATGCCACGGCCAACCTAGTGACAATCGAGGCCAATCTAGCCACTCTGCAGTGATAAAACACCAGGAAGCCTTCACATGCAGAGAGACAAAACCTTCCTCCTGCTGACAGGAGTCTCCACTAGCAGAGGGACAGAGGAATACAAGATCAGCCTGGTTTCAAAGGGAACGTCTACAGCCCTCCTGCAAAGAGGTGAGTGGCTTTTGAGGGTTTGTACCTCACACCTTTATGATACCTCCTCGTCAGTCTAACCAGTTGTATCCTCACCTCTGTGGGAAGTGAAGTTCAAAAGGAGCAGAGCTCTGGACAGAACCCAGTTCTTCCAGCTCAGCAAGGCCTCACAGCGTTTAGACATGCTCAAAACATGCAACACCAAACCCACAACCCCTTGTATCGACACCGGTTACTTGCAAACGAAGCGATGCTGCTCTTACGTGATGTATTTGTTGTACAAAATAAAGGCATGCTCGATATTGCCTTCCTCCGAGTAAATGGTCGCCATGCGGAGAATTTCCACTCCGGAGCGGTAGTAGCGTCGTGGTGGGATGTCCTCGTTCACTTCCACAGCGCTTCCCACCTGGATCAGTCTTCGTACTCGCTCCTCCGGCGGGAGGCTGACATCGGCGTGGTCAGGCATAATGACACACATCAAAGCTGCCGCAAGGCTGACGAACTCTGTGATGGGAGTAAAGTCAAGTCATCAAAACCAGTGTAAACCAGGTAACTCATCCAGTTTCCTCAGGACTGTCTTTCCTTGACAGAAGTCACCTACCCTCAGCAGAAAAGCATTTCATACATGGGCCAAGCTAGGTCCTGAGGGAGGAATTTGGGAGAAGCCCAGCTCTTCTTGGGCACAGTGCTTGGATATTTAGCTTTATGACCTGAAAGGCAGCCACAAATTCTAGATAAGTCCTTGGTAATTGATTTCAAGCTAGGGCTTGACCTATCCAAATCCTAGCCAAAGTAGTGCTTCCTTCCCAATTGTCTCTCCACACAACAGAACAAGTGCTAGTCACTAGTCTGGGGCGAGATGGCCAAAGCATTTCATTCAGACTTGAGCAGAAGCAGCTTTACATGGGGTTTCAACACTGCAGCATTCACCATTTTGCTTACACAGCAGTAAGAAGAGGACTGAGCTGAATGCCAACCTTCTAGCCGCTGCTGCTCAGCAGATCTGTCCTTACCCAACAAGCTCAATCCCAAATTGCTCTCGGCCGGGCACAGTCGCAATCCCTCTCTCTCCCTCTCTCCCCCGTGCTGCAGGAGGCACACCCATCGCCCCAGGAATGCACCTCAACCTGATCCATGCGTCTGCCTCCTGCTTGGCTCCGACAAACCCCTTCTCACACACAGCCCCATGGCACAAGCCGATAAATTCAAAGCGGAGAAAGCATTGAGACTGGGGCAGCAAGCCCAGAAATGCTCCACGACGCTCTTTCCCCCTCACTAAAAGCAGTTTTCCCTTGGAAAAGCCATCCCAGACCAGCATAAGGGTTAAACTCTCTATGAAATCACAGCGCTGAATCCAGAACACCTTGCGAGCTTTCCAGCAACGTGACTGCCACATGCACAACATCATGATTTACTGTGGCTCCTTCCTAAACAGAGGAAAGGTCCCAAGCTGAGCTAGGCACTGCCTGAGGATCCCGAGTGGCAGAGGAGTTGCCTTTCTAGGGTTACCTTGAAGTAGAAGCCCCTTTTTTAAGGTAGCCAAGCCCACATTTCTCAGCCCATATCCTGGAAGGGCCTCCACAGGCCTCTTGCCCTAAATAAGGGCTGTGGGATTTGGTCCTGCCAGAGGCTGCTGTGCCAAAGCATTCGTTTATGGGGTGCGACAGAGCCACAGCTCAGAGTGGGCTTCAGCTTCCGCTCCTCACCGATGTTTCGACCAGGGGGTGGTTCAGTTGCTCTCCCAAGCCAGAGCTCTGAGCCATCTCCCCAAACCAAAGCCACCCTGCCAAGTTCCACAGTCCTTCTCCCCCAGGAGAACACAGACACGACTCCCGCACTGTAAATCCCGGTGCTCCCAACCCAGAGCTCCCCCTCTAATTCCCACAGCAGCCCTCAAGAGAAAGAAAGCACCCAAACCACTCACTCCAAGCTGCTAGCACCCAAACTACAGACCCCCTTCCCCGGCATTGCCCACGAGAGAGGAAGACGAACTCCACCCTCCAAATCAGAGCTCTCCAGACCTCCCACAGCCCGTCCCCTGTAGGGAGAGTAGGGGAGCCCCCCAGCACTGCCCGTCCCTCCCAGAACAGGCCCTCCCCCCCCGGCCCTTCCCCTCTAAAAAAAAGTAGATCCCCCAACCAAAGCCCCCACGGGCTCCCAGCTCCCCACAACAGAGCAAGGGGAGCCCCAAACCGGCTCCTACTTCCTAAAGGGAAAGATACCCACACCCAGAGCCCCCCTGGCCGGAGCCCCACGCAGGGAACCACCATACGAGACGAGCCCCCCGCTCCCCCAACCGGAGCCGGCCTGGCCCGGCTCCCCAGGAGACAAATGGCCCCCTCCCGCCCCCAAGACAGCCTTCCCTCTAGTCCCTGGCCCCTCGACCGAGGAAGGGACACCCGGCAGCCCCCGGGCGCCGGCCCGATCCTGACCTGCCGCCGGGAAGGCGCCGCCACCCGCCGCCTCCCCTCAGCGCTTCCGGGTTGTTGCCGAAACGCCGAGAGGCGCCGTCCCGCCCCCCTTTCAGTAGCCAATCAAGAGGCGCCGCGACATCCGGGCACGACGCAGCCACCTCCCGCTTCCGCCCGACCGGACCGCCGCTTCCTTTCCCTTAGCGGAAAGCCGGACGTCATGACGTCACAGGCCGGCGCTGACCCTTAAAGGCGCAGCTCCCTTCCCGGCGGCACCGCTCTCTTCTCACCCCGAAAACACCCGTTCTCACCCTAAACCGGTCCGGTCGCGTGGCTAAAGTCCACCGCCCCCCGCTCGGGTGAGAGCCGAAGCGCAACCCGCAGGGCTCATCAGGCCCATCCCCGGGGAGAAAGAACTGCTCCACAACCAGGGCTTGAGGTTTACGCACCGCAAAAATTTACTTTAGCAAAAGTGGGTGAAAAGCAAAACAAAACAAAACAAAAATAATCACCTAGTTTCAGGCCGAATCTTATTTCTTGTTATGTACTGAGGAAATCAAGGTAAAGCCCTTTTTGTTGAAGGTTAAAGGGATACTCCAGAGGATGTTTCTTTAGGATTAATCCAGCTGCATTTTTGTCCACGTTTATTTTCCGCATCCCTCAAGGAGCAGCGCTACGACTCTGCTATGACATAGGATTAAAAAATTTCTGTGAGGTTTGTAGAAGTATCAAGGACAGGAGAGGGGGAAAGGCAAAAAATGTTTAAGAGTAAGAACATCTGCATTTGCAGTTCCCAACTGCTGGTGGAAGTTACGGCAAAGCCGCTCGTTCAAGTGGCAAGAGACCCATCGTGGAGCTCCTCCAGGGTGAAGACGCAGCCCTGGACAGGCTTTTGTTGCGTACAACATCGCCTACGCCGTCACAACAGGTTTCCTACGCCGGCGCCTGCGTCTCCTGGCTGTTCGCGTTTCCTGGGACGGGTAGAGGTTGGGGCTCTGGGGGGGAAAGCACAGTCCATTGTGCCACTCGTTAGCGGGCAATGAAACCCAACAGTTCCTCGCTGCCAAACTGCATGGCTGCCTTTGCTCCATCTCTCTGTGCTTGTGCGCCAGCTCCTTGTGTTGTGCCTGCGCCTTGGCGCCTTGCCTGCGGTTCTTCTTGGCGCTACCAGAGTTTCTGGAAGAAAAAATCCAGAAGTCAGTACCAGGAGAAGTCGTGGCCCCGTTCAGCCTCTGTACGCAGAGCCGGAAAGGGCCGGTTGCAAATACCCTCAGCCCCTCCGTGTTCACCCGGTCCCTTCTGCTTCAGCCTGAATGATGCAACACCCAGGAGGAACACCCAGCCAGCAGCTTATTTCCTACATGCTGATTTCTTACAGCAAGGGAACTTTTCAGCAGGAAACATTTTGCACGCCCCTGAAGAGCGGGGCTGAACGACCCACGGCTCCACCAGAAGCAGGCACTGGCTACCATGCGACTGCTCCCGAGATGGTTTCGGAGCTTCCCCACAGCTAGGAGCTGCCAGAGGTCATCTCCCATCTAGGACGCGTGCCCCAGGTCAAGAGGAAGCTCTTTACCTGCATTCACTGCTCCCCTGCCAGCCCTGCTGAGACAGGAGGAGCCTAGGAACAGAGAGTTACCGCTTCACTCGGGCAAGAGCTGCCTCACTCAGCACCCAATTCAAAGTCCTCTTGGCTCTGAAACCTCTTAGACAGCTTGAGAACATTTCAGCCCCACTGGCAACTAGCACCAACACTGTCAGTTACGTTACTCTGCATCTACAGGCCCAAGTACGCTCTTCAGAAGCAAAGAGCTTTGCTGCTGCAGACACAAGAACACTTCGACACAGGCTCTAGACAAGTTTTGGGGAGGTTTTTTTTGCCCCACAGCAGAGCCGGCAAGGCAACGGGTGCTCTCTTGTGTGAGTTGCTGCTTGTAAAAATCCAAGTTTAAGTTTCTTAAAAGTGAGAAAGCAGCTCTTTTTGTTCCATCTGTTCAGGTGTACAGCACGCACAGAGGCAAGAAGCAAAACCTTACCTGGGCACCACCGCTAAGGGGGATTGGTTCGAACAATGCGGAAGATGTTTGGCCATCTGCTTTTCAGTGTTTGGTGTAGCACCGGCTTTTTCTCTGAAGGAGCCTGAGCCCAAATCCTTTAGTCCGCAGTTCCTTAAGAAGAATTCTGTATGTCTTGACTGTGTCCACGAACCGTTCACCAAGTAATTACAACAGCTCTTTTACACTTAAAAACCCCACCCCTTTGCATCACTGCTCCCCGAAAAAAGGAAGGGCAGCAGGCTTGTGGAGATCTTGAAATGCAGGTCTCCCAAATGCCCACCTTCCTCCTCACCCACCGACCTGTTCTACCTCTCTTCCTAGGAGCTAGTCACATCTAACATCTGTTGCTTGACAGCAGCTCTCCCTGGGCACGTGCACTCGCTTATGCACACAAAAAGACTTACTTTTGTACAGATCTTCTCCGAAGATCTTGGATATAGTTGGTTCTCTCTATAGGATGCCCTCGAGCTCTGTTGAACACTGGAAAGAGACGGGTCTGAGTTACAATGACGCTCTGTACAAGTCATCTTTGGGACTGCAGAGCACTTAAATCCTTTAGAAGGATTTTAACCCCTTCAACCAATACTTCCAACACTCGGGTCACATAGGGTGATTGCACTCAGCGTACCACCCTTTGCACGACAGCCCACGACAAGGCAGTCGGGCAGGCAGAGCTGCAGCGCAGCTCGATCCAACTCAGTGCCCCCCCGCGTTCACTCAACTGTGGTTAGCTCCACAGTCAGGCCAGAAACTTAATTTCTTCTTTCCAGTTACCTCAGAGAGTGCCCAACACCTCCCCTCCTCTAGCTCCCATCCTACACGACAGGAAAACACACACACAGAGCTAAAACACTGTTACCTCCCTGGAGCTAGTCCAAACCTTTTGGCCGTCTAAAACCACAAGCCCATAATAAACATTTTGCATTGAACAAGAACATACACATACGTACGCTCTATTGCAGTATTTGGCTCCATTCCTTCAACATCAATCAGGTACCTGAACAGATCAGCAAGAAAGCTCTAATTACACAATTAACTATGGAAACATTGTCAGGTTAGCACTGATTCAAAAAGAAAGAGTAACGGGGAAGTTTTTAGAGCTTCTATTTACATGCCAGAATGGAGTATCAGCATTTGGTCTGCTGAAATCAGGGATAAGAAATGCCCCCTAACAACCACCTTCCCGAAGCTGAAAAGCTTTAAATCCTTGCAAGTCTGGGACTACGCAGATCACTTGACTCTTGTTTTACTGGTGCAACACTATTTCCTCCTGGAGCAACAAGAAGCTGGCAGTGACACCACTTAACTCAGTTTGACTAAGGACGACTCACCTACAAACCAGGTAGCCGGTTCTGTTCAAGCCATGTGTGCAATGAACTCCGATGAGTTTATCTGTAACGCACAACGATCAGGTTTTATTTAAGTGCTTTTTCTCCAAAATCCCACCACAACAAGCCCATTTGCATTTGCCCTCCAACAGAGACCCCAGTGTAAATCAACAGAAATGATCACGCAACATCGCTACATTTATGTCTGATTAGTGCCACCAATTCAGCTCATTAACTCATTTAATTCTGTGACTCATCTGCATGGTCACACAGCTCACTGCAGGGAAAATGTATTTAAAAGCTCCACAAAAAGCTACCCCGCATTTCCCGAGCAATAACAGCTTGCTGCTTACACCGGTACCAAAAAAAAAAATAATCAGTATTTACAGGCAGCCTAGAGATGGATTCTCAAACTCAATTAAAACTCGACTCGTTGCCAAATTATCAGAGAGCCAGTGTGAATTCCTTTACCATAACAAACCAACCTTACTGCCTTGACATTCACATGCCAAGAGAAGGAAAAAATTTACGCTGTTCATTAAAACATCACTGGCCTCCAAGTCTGCAGTGCCCTTCCCAACAACAGCAACGTAAAGGAAATCCACACTTACCATTGTCTTTGTTGTCTCGCAAAAAGTTTTTTACAACGCATTTGAATTGAAAAATGGTGTCTTTGCTTGGTATTTCATGTCCCATTGTCAAGATCTTGGAGTAGCAGAGTGTGGCTGGGAGCTCCTAGAAGAAAGTCAATAATTTCCAGGAAAAGCATGAGGATTCTTATCAATTAGAGATTTCTTATCAATTAGAGATCCCCTGCCAGAGGATTCAAGCACATCACGCTCTTTAAAGCTATCTTCTTGCAAGAAACATCTTCCACTTTATCAGCAATATCAGGGCTTACACAGAGCTTCATTTCCCCAACCAAGACTGACCTCTGGCCCATAGTAGCGAGTTGTGTATGTCAAGTCAATGATCAGGCCCAGCTCTTCCTTCTGCTCTTTGATTTTCTTAATGAGGTCACGAGGGGAAAATCTCTCCTCTGGATGAAGGTTCTGATCAAAGCTCTGAGGGGATATAACGTTTAAGAGCAGACATTAAATGCAGGTGCGTTGTGACTGGTGGGAAGATTTTCATGCTCCAGAACCTCGCAAAGATCATCCCTTCAAAGAGAAAGATGCAGGCAACAAGCAAAGGCAAACACAGACTGATGCACAAGTTACACCGAGCCAAACCAGGACGTGCTCAGGCCCTCACTGCTTTGGGACTGTTCAGCTGAGGGTTTCCAGAATTGACTGAAGGTTTCATGTTGTGGCAAAACACTGCAGCATGATAAGTGTGCTATAAAACAGGCTTGCAGCTAAAACGGAGGTGAGCAAACAGCACTGCTCTCCATCACGAGCTCCGCAACCCCCGCAGGGTTTGTTTTAGGCATAACTGCTGCACTCAAACCACCCTGGAGCAGAGCTCGCCCCTGTGTTATCAGTTAATACGTATAATATGACTGAAATAACCACGGAGCTGCTAAAGTCCTGTGTAGAGCCCCCATCAGTTAATATTTAGAACAGGGAAACAATAACTAGACACGATTTAGGGTTTAGGAACTAACTACTAGACAACAGAGCTTTACGTTTATGTCAGAAAAGGTAATGGATTCTGGTCTGGTCAATAAACCTTGAAAAACTGCTTGGAACTGCCAAGATTAGGGAAGAAATAGGTAAAAAGTAATTCCTACAGGGGGAGATTGTGACCACTGACTCAAAAGAAGACAAAGAAGGAAGAAGACTGAGTCTGTGTACTAATTTACATGAGCGGTGAAGAAGAAAGAACCATTCGTTAAGGAAAATAACAATAAACATGTATTAATTAAGTATATAAATGTGAGGGGTTTTGAGACAAAGGTGTGCTGTCTTGAGACAGGCACCCATTCGTGCACATCAATGAAATTAATTTGAAAATACCTCGACTCTGTGTGTTATCAGTTTGCACACAGGGTAAACAAATCCTGTTTGTGGGAAAACACCAGCACGCACTGGCAGAGACCTCCAGGCACAGCTGGGTGGGCAGCGGTGCTGCCACACCGACCCCTCACAGACTCTGCACCAAAAACTCAGCTCTAGCACTGCATTTGGTGGGCTGCACGGCCCCCGGGCACCTGGCAGTGCCAGTGGGGGCTGCCTGCAGCACCCCTCCTGCCCCAACAGAGCTGACCCATGCAGACCTCCTTGTATCCGGGGTGGCTGGGTGATGCTGCTGGCACCCAGAAAGCTGCCAAAGACCCCCAGAAGCCATTGGTCACCCACCCCCACAGCATGAATGCCGCCGCCATCCTGTCACATGCTCTGACTGCTCAAACAGCAGCTACCGCACTGTGCTCCTCTCTCCCACAGTTATAACTCCGTTACCAAAAACAAACAACAAAATGACCTAGTGACACTCCTCGTTTTTCGGAAAGAATTCTCTCATTGATTCTCCAAAAAGTGATGCTTTCCCGTGGCCGCTTTCCACCTCAAACAGGCCCAGGGTGTCAGTGGGCACTTACCTGCTTCAGGGGGACCTTGAAGGCGATGAAGCGAGTGCCTGGCATCCTCCTGCCCAGCGGGACATAGTTCGTCCACCTAAAACCCGCAACACGGAGGCGTTAAACGGCTGAACCGAGGCCCGGCCCGGCCCCGCCACCCCCCCGCCCGGGGACCCTTAAAACACCCCCGCCCGGGGACCCTCACCCACCCACTCCGAAGCCTCCTAAGCTTTAAGCTACGGCTCCCCGCTGCCCGAGGGCTGCCATACGTTAAACGTAACGGGTCACGGAGCGCCGCCGCTGTCAGGGCCCGGCCGCGCCCCGCGGCTGCCGGCAGCACCGGGCCGCACGCCGCCGCATCGAGCCGAGGGAGCCCCCGGGAGGCCCCAGGCCTGGAAGAAGCCACAGAGCTGCGTGGGGAGAAGACGGAGGAGACACACTCACCGGTCCGGTACGCGGGAGGCCCCTCTGCCCACCATGACGGCGATGGCGCCCGACCCCCGCCCGTCAAACGCCACTTCCGCTTCCGCTTCCGCCACTTTGACCCCGCGCGGCCGCCGTCCACGCCGGCGAAACCGCACCGAAGCCCCGCCCCATAGAGCAGAACACGCCCCCTTCGATGGGAGGCCACGCCCGCCGCCCGACAGCGTCTGGGGTTGTTGCGCCCCCTGGCGGTTACAAGTGGGTACAACAGACCCGGAACCGGCACCGCCATCACCGCCCCAGTACAGCCCCAGTACAGCCATCACCGCCCCAGTACAGCCCCAGTACAGCCCCAGTATAGCCATCACCGCCCCAGTACAGCCATCACCGCCCCAGTACAGCCCCAGTACAGCCATCACGGCCCCAGTACAGCCCCAGTACAGCCGCAGTACAGCCATCACCGCCCCAGTACAGCCCCAGTACAGCCCCAGTACAGCCATCACCGCCCCAGTACAGCCGCAGTACACCATCACCGCCCCAGTACAGCCCCAGTACCGCCATCACCACCCCAGTGCCACCATCACCCCTCCAGTACCGCCATCACTGACCCAGTACCAGCGTCACTATGCCGGTACCAGCATCACTGTCCCAGCACCCTGGTTCACCCCAGCGCCAACATCGCAGCCCCAGGACTGGCATCCCCACCCTGTGCCAGCACTGGTACCAGCATCCCCAGTACCAGCATCCCCACCCTGTGCTCGTACCGGTACTCCCAGTACCAGCATCCCCCCCATCCCACTAGGAGCAACCCCCACAAGTACCAAGTGGGGACCCCCACAAAGGGTCACCCCGCGGGCTGCCCATCGTGGCCACACAGTACCGGTACGGTTCCACCACGGCTGGGAGCAGCAGTTGCCCCTTGGGACAGAAAGGGGGAGGACAAAAACAACTCAAAAATACCCCAGAACCCCTCCATCCCTGTCGTTGGGTCAGGACGGGGCAACACACACGTGTCAGCATTGCAGGGGCACCGGTGCCAGCCCCATCCCCTCCTCTCGGACACGAAAATCCTCCCCCCCACCCCCCAATATTGATGTTGGGATGGGAAATTGTTGGCAGGGGGAACCATTGCAGGGATGGGAAATCATTGTGGGGATGGGATATCGTCACCGGCATCACCATAACCGCCCCAGTAGCGGCACAAGTGGCTGGGGCTCCTTTGCCACATGTAGACACATACACATATGTATGTACCGTGCACGTAATCGCTTTTCAGACTCCACGCTTTCCTGGCCCTGGGAGTTTTGTCCCGGGATGGGGACTCAGCCAAGCCAGGGCAGGATTTTCCAGTCCGTGGCATCTCATTCCCAAGAGGGTGGTGGGGAGCAGCACGCTGTGCCCAGCCTGGAAAGATGCTGCCAGCATCTTCAGCTGGGAGAAAAGCCCCTTTTCCAGAGGGAGGAAAACCACATGGATTAGCATCAACGCCAGGAGGACAGAGGCGTCAGCAGCTGGGAGTGGGGAAGGGCCGGCTCGACTCGCCCAGCCGAGCAGGGGGCCCAGCTCTGAGGGTGCCCCGCGGCTGTCTGGGCACACGGGGGCTGCTCCCCCCGCACCAGGGAAATCAGGTTGAACCTCCCTCATTTCCAGCCAACCCTGTAATTAGTGCTCAGCCCATGCTGGCGAGCAGGATCCAGCTCTGGGAAGGATCAGCGGCTGCCTCGGGGTGTGAGGCAGGGACCGGCTGAGCCCAGAAAACTCATCTCACACCCGGCCAGCAAGCGGGCATTGCTAGCCAGGGCTTGCCGTGCCTCTCCATGTGTGTCCCCCCCCCCGTTTTCCCTTCTTCCCAGCCCATTGCTACCCCAAGTCTCAGGATGCTTTTGCAAAGGGTGATCCTGCTCTGCAGGGACCCTGTCCGCAGACGTGGATCCATCTGCAAGGGCTTTTCCACTTCCCAAGTGATGCCTAAATTCCAGATCCTTCCTTCCAAGGTGGCTGTGGTGGGGACAAGCACCCTCCAGCCCAAGAATAGGGGGTTTATCGCCACCTGGCCCTCTCCCCAAAATCCCAGAGGGGCTTTGCCACGCGTTTTGGGAACGGCCTTGACCACGGGGATCCCGCAGCAGTGACTCAGGGATGTCAGGGGTTGCGAAACAGGCCTGGGATCATTTGGGAGACGCCTCCACGCAGCCCTGCCAAGCCCAGCTGCCCCAGGGAGCCCGTCAGGGGAACAAGCCACGGCAGCGTCTGGGCTTTGCGCAGCGGCCGACCCGTCAGGCAGGTTTCCCGGAGCAGCCAGCCGAGCCGAAGGAGAGAGCCATCCGGGGCCAGGCATGCCCCTCTGCCCCTCCATCGGCTGACAGAGCCTCCTGGCTCCTCACCGCCAAAGCCATGTGGGCAGCTGGGTTGCTGCTGGCTTGGGTGCTGATGCGTCCCGTCGGCACCCAGCAATGCCACCTCGCCAGCCCCGGCGGCGTCCTCCGCTTCACCGACAGGCATGCCGAGATTCGGGTGCCGGCGCTGCACCGGGTACCCAGCTCGCTTGATCCTCTCTACGGCCTCGTCCGGCGCTGCCTGGACCTCATCCAGCAAAATCCCTTGCCCACAGGTGAGCCCCAAGCTGGGAAGCCGGGACCCCAGTGCCACGGGTGCCAGGACCACCGGGGTTTTGCAATACCTGGAGCCGCCTGCAATTCCTGTGTCCGGAGCTGCTCCAGGGGGTCTGAGCCACTTCAGGGAGGGGGATGCTGACTCCATCCCAGCCTCGCCGCCTGGGGAGGGCTGGGCATGCATCGAGTGGGACCACCTTTGCCACCGTCGTGGTTTCTTTTGCAGAGCTGCTCAGGGCGGCCCTGAACGACCCCGGCTCGGTGCAGACGTTGCAGGTGAGCCAGGATGCGGGGTGGGGAATCCCACAGAGATGGCATCCACCCAGGATGGGGCACCTGGGCACACGGAGAACCCCGAGCTGGGTGCATCGGTGCTGACCAGGCTCTCCCATCACATAGGTGGTACAGTACGAGCTGGGCTACGTCATCTGCGCCGCAGTGGCCCTGCTCTTCACCGTGGCTGTGCCGGTGGCCGGGATGTGCTTCTGCTACTGCCGGAGCCGCCGGCGGTGCGGGGGCCGCCTGCGTGCCCACCGGCGCTCGCTGGGCTGCCGCCGCCACTGCCTGCTGGCCTGCCTGTCCGTCACCTCCCTCATCATCCTGTGAGTCCCCCAAAGCATCCTGTGAACTGGCCCCCTCATCCCGGGGCAGGGAACCATGTTCTATGCGGCCAGGAGGTTCTGCCGGGCTGCCCCATCACCACCTGCTTGTTCCCGGCAGGATCAGCGTCGTCTGTGCCTTCGTCACCAGCCAGCGGGTGAAGGGGCAGATGGAGCCGGGGCTGGGGGCTGTGCCGGCCACCCTGCGCACCCTGCGACAGCACATCGCCAACGTCCCCCAGGTGGGTCCTCGAGCAGCCGCCCCTCTGGTGTGGGACGCAGCCCAGGGGTGGCTGTGTTTCCTTCACGGAGTAGTCTGGGAGGCAAGAGGAGGCGGTGCATTAAAATGCACGTTAAAAAAAATGCATTTTGAATGGCAACGTGGGGCTTCCTCCCCTCCCGGCGGCTGCTACCCCCCGCCAATCATCTCCTCTCTTCTGGCAGGGGGTGCAGATGGTGGTAGACCAGTTCGAGGTGCCTCGACAGCAGATAATCTCTGACCTGGGTGGTAAGCACCGCGCCGGGCACTGGTTGGCACCAACCTGAGCTTCCCACCGGGATGAAATGCTGACAGGGTGCCCAATGCCTTGCAGGGCTCAGCCGGAGCGTGGGGCTCTCCATCCATGCACAGCTGAAGGCGATGACCTACGCGGCGCTGGCAGACCTGCAGGACAGGGCTGGAGGTACTGCCGAGCGTGGCTCTCCCCGGGGCCAGTGCCAAAGCCTCGCCGGAGAGCCGGGGCGGCCAAGCGGAGCAGTGTGAACTAGCCCTGGGCTTTCTCTTTAAGACCTACAGACCTCGCTGCACCATTTACAGATTCTCGACAAGACAGTGCGGGCACTGGCAGCAGCGCAGGCTGAGCTGGAGCCGGCGCTGCGGGAACGGCGTCGGCGTGTGGTCGCGCTGCTGGACGACCCACGCTGCACCTCCTGCGCCAGTGTCCTGGGCAGGGCACAGAGCCTGGAGCTGGGTGCCGACTACGGCAAGGTGGGATGGGGTGCTGGTCCCCCACCATCACCTCTCCGGCAGCCCCGAGGCTCATAGGTTGCTTCTTCCACTCCAAGGTGCCATCGGTGGAGAAGGTTTTGAAGGCGCTGGCTGGTCTGCCCCGAAGCGACTTTGCGGAGATGATTCGCCAGGTTGGTGGGGTCGGAGTGAAGCAGGGGACACTGGCACCCACGGGCAGCCCCGGCCGAGCTGCTCATCACTCCCTCTTTCCTCACAGGGCAATGGCACCTTCAACTCCATCCCAGAGCTGGCCGTGGAGAGGATGGCGCAAGTCATCCAGGGTGAGTGGGGCAGCCAGGCCGAGCAGGGACACCCTCTGTGGGGCGAGTCCCAGTTTGGGGACATAGGGTGGGTTGTGGGGACCATCCACCCCTCCAGCATGGCCTTGGCCCCACAGATCTGCGGGATGAGATGGCCCGCATGACAGAGAAGGTGCAGTCCATCGCCGATGGCTTCCCCCTCCCTGACTACACCCGGCCTGTCAGCGAAGCCCTGGTGAAGGCAGAGGACAGGAGCCAGCCGTACCTCCGGGAGGTGGAGCGCTTCGAGCGGTACAGGTGACTCTGGGGAGCATGAAGGGGTGCAGGGGGTGCAGCAGAGATGGGTGCTGAGCCTCCCTTGAGCCCTAGCTGGTGCATCAGCCGCATTTCTCGAGGCTGTGCCCTGCTGCTTTTCCTCCAGGTGGATCGCGGGCACAGTGCTGTGCTCCATCATCCTCCTCATCCTGGCCTGCAACGTGACGGGGATGGCCCTGGGGGCATATGGGCTCTCCAAGCGGGAGGACCCAAGCGACTACGAGTGCCGAGGAGAAGCCGGCGCCAAGTTTCTCCTGGTGTAAGTGTCTTTCTGGGTGCTGGAGGGGCTGTTCCCATCTCACACACCCCCCCAAAAAACAGAGGGGCAAAGCCAAGGGAGGGACCCGGAGCCGGCCGAGTGGAAAGGCTTTTGAAGCTGCCGCCTGTGCCCGCAGGTTTGGGAGAAGCTGCTCCTCCCTGGGAGCCAGCAGCTCCCTCGCCCCGGCCCCGCTGCCCGGCACACCCCACTCCCGTGGGCCCTTCCCAGGCAGGCTGGCGTGCCCAGGCGCGGGAGGGAGCCGCAGGGCTGCAGCCGGCCGGGCAGGTCCTCACAAGCCTTTCTGCCCGCTCGGGTCTGCAAAGCCGCCACCGGCACCTCCTCTCCCTCTTTCAGTGGCGTGGGCCTGGCTTTCCTGTTCTCCTGGCTCCTCATCCTCCTGGTTTTTGCCACCTTCCTGGTTGGGGGCAACATCCAGACGCTGGTTTGCAGGAACTGGGTCAACAAAGAGATTTATAAGGTGGGTGGCTGTGCACCCACCCATTGCCCCATAAATCTCTCCTTGCGTGCACCAAAATGCCTCCAAACCCTCTGTGTCCTCCCCCTAAACCTGTCCAGAAAAGCCCCATCCTGAACCAGAAAATTAAGTTTAGGATCAGGTCCTTGGGTTTGCATCAGCAGCAGGGAATTGCCCTTGTGCTGTTAAATTGAGAGGTGATGATGCTCCTACGTACAGGACCCCTGTCCTCTGGTCGTTTGGGGATCCTTGGGGTGCATGCTGCAATCGGGCTGAGAGAAGAATCAGGACTGGGATCAGGGCTCATCCCATGGCTGTGCACATGCAGGCTGGTGCCTGCACAGGGCTGTCTACCGCTTTCCCTCCAAACACCACCTGGCAAGGTTCTGCAACGGGGATTGTACAAATAAAGGCAAGATTAGCTCTGGCTAGTACAGGGTATCCCAGGACACACCTGCGAGGGCAGAGGACCCCCAAAATCATTGCTGGGAATGCCCGTGCCTGACCCTGACCCTCTTTTTCCTCCCATTTGGCCCAGTTCATCGACACCCCTGGGAATCTGCCTCCATCCATGAACCTCACCCGCCAACTCAACCTCAGGAGAGACTCCAACCTCAGCGCCACGTACCGGTGGGTGGTGCAGGAGCCCACCTCTGCCCCTATACGTCGGAGAGCTAATTTGGGGTCACGCTGCCAACGTCTCTTTACCTTCCAGGGAGTGCAAGAGCGGCGCGGGGCTGTGGGAGGTGCTGCAGCTCGACAGGTCCTACGACCTGGATGAGCATCTAAAAACCCCCAAGGTGAGGGCTGGCTCCAGCCAGAGCTTCTGGTAACACCACGGGGATGCACGAGCTTTACTGGGGTTACTGGGATGGAGGTGCCTGGCCCCAGCCCTGCAGCATCCCCCGTGTCTCACCCCTGCAGTACACGGCCGATTTCCAGAAACGCCTCGGTGACTTCACAGCACGCTTGGGCGAGGTGCGGCTCCTCCGCAGCGAGGGCAGGCAGGACCTGGAGACCTTTGCCCGCAGCGGCATGGATGAGGTGGACTATGGGCGCTTCCAGGAGGAGGTGAGGGGATGCTCATGGCGAGCTGGACTTGCTGTAGCAGGCAGGATGTGGCTCGGCCACTCCAGAGCTGGTTTCCAGGGTTGGATTTTGGGCAGCTGCCAACTCCATCTTCCCCCAGATGAAAAACCCCGTGGTGCAGACCAGCCTCCCTGGCTTGGCAAGGAGCCTCGAGGGGCTGCAGAAAATGCAGGTGAGCGGTGGGGTGGGCGGTGGGGGCTGCCTGCGCGCCCGTGGGGACGTCCTCACCCTGCTGTCCCCCTGCAGAGGAACGGCACGGTGGCGGGGCGGCTGGCCGCCGAGGCCCGGGCCTTGTGGCAGATGCAAAACTCCACAGTACAGTCGCAGGAGGCTTTGGTGGTGAGTCCATGCTGGGCTGGTGGCTCGCAGTGCTGCCGGCATTTTCCCGGTAGAGTCCCCGTGAAAGGGGCTTTTGCACTCTTCTCACCTCCCTGTCCTGCAGGCAAAGTTGGGGGAAAGCGTCCAGTTCCTCTCCCGCTTGGCGCCACACCTCCAGGTAATTGCGCAGTTTCTTCCAGCTCCAAAAAATATGTGGTGCCCTATGGGTCCCACCTGGCAGTGTCCCAAAAAGCCAGTTACAGGGTGATGGGGGAGCAGGAAAAATGCCGTTCAGGGAAGCTTGGCCTCCTTTAGATTTGCTGCTGCAAATCAGAAATCCCTCTGCAGCACTCACAGCATTTCAGTGTCCCCAGAAGAGCTGTGCCATGGTGTTTAATCTCACCAGCTCCCTACAAGGAGGTTTCTCTGCTCGGGGCAGGTCCCCTTTTCCCTGCTCTCCGGCAATCAGACCCAATTAGAAGCTCGGCATGTGCATGCCACTGCACGCTCAGCTCCTGACGTCCTCAGGGCACCTGTCTGGCTCCTTGGTGCTCTAAGGATGCTCTGCCCTTCCCCAGGAGCGGGTGAAGACGACACTGGCCACCACAGCCTCAGTGGAAGCCCGGCTGCCTGTGCAAGCCCAGCAGATCCTCCGGCAGGTAAACTGGGACCGGATTAGCCCTTGGGGGTACAAAATTCCCCACAGCCAGAAAGAAAGAGTGAGAACAGGGTGCTGCAGAGGCGAAAGTGCACCTGAAGCCTCCCGCCCTCATTTCCAAGCCTGACATTAGCCCAGAGCTGGTTGGAGTGGGGCTGGAGCTGGGCTGGGAAGCGTGGCACCTGCCCTCCATGCTGCCTTCCCTCTGCCCAGGAGATTGGCTGCTTCACGAGGAAGGAGCTGCGGTACTTCGCACAGTACCTGAACTGGGTCGGGCAGACGGTAGGTGCTTGCCTTCACTGCAGGGGGTTCTTTGGGGCCGGGAGCCCCCATGGATGCTGCATGCAAGCCCTTGCCGACCCAAGGCAGGAGGTAGCAAAATGCATCCCCCTGAGCCAGGAGTGGATTTATGCCTTGTCTCCACTTCCTATTCCAGCTGAGGGAGGATGTGGCTTCATGCCAGCCACTTGCCACGGCCCTAGACAATGGGCGGGTGATCCTGTGTGACCGCATTGCTGACCCCTGGGTAAGGATCCCATCCCTGTACCACCACGGCGGGGGGGGGTCCGGTAGGAACCTGCAGGGTGCTGCATCCCGCCACCAACGAGCACGAGTTTGGGGCAGCCGGGGCCGACAGCAGCCCTGACACCCCAACAACACCAGAACCAGCCACCGCAAGGCTCCCCAAACCCCTCTAGAGCCTGGGGGCTGACTGTTCCTGTGCAGCTCAGTAGGGACCCCCATGCTCTCTCCTTGCAGAATGCTTTCTGGTTCAGCCTGGGATGCTGCACCTTCTTCCTCATCCCGAACATCATCTTTGCCATCAGACTCACCAAACACTTCCGCCCCATCCGCAACCGGCTCATGTAAGTGGCAGGCATGGTGTGGGCACAAGGCTGCCTGGAGTGGGAGGACTCAGGGAGTGGAGCTGTGGGCTGCTCCTTGACCTCCTGATGTTTTCTCCTTCTTCTGCAGCTCTACAGGTTCAGAGGAGACCTGTCCTTTCCACATCCCCCGTGTCACAGCACTCAAGCTCTAGGACGGGGGTCTGCTGGGTGCAGCGGCATGCTCTGCACCCCAGAAGCTCCCATCAAACTCGTGCCCAAGCACTGCAGAGCTCCGGGTCCCTCTGACGTCTCACAGGGCTCTGGGTCCCTCTGACGTCTCTTCCTCGGTGTCCTTCAGGGTCTGAGCATCCTTCCCAGGTGCAGGGCACTCGTCTACATGCTCTGTGGGGCTCCAGGTCCCTCCGGCGTCTCTTCCTCAGCCATCTTTGGGGTCTGAGCAACTGTCAGGGACGCTCCCAGAGCCCGGCTGATCCAGGGCACAGGAGAAGGCTCCGCACAGCTCTCGCTAACTGCCGGCATACCTCTCGCAGACCCCGCAGGGAAGAATGCCCGCCTGCTGCCCCATGACGCTTCCCCACACCCGGGACCTCCGGGCAGTGGGCACATTAAAGTCCTTCCCAGCCAAACCCAACATTGCTTGCTTTTTTTCATGCCCACCATCTCCCCCATTTTCCACAGGGAACCATTCAGGCCCTGGGGTGGGGGGCTGGCAGGGGGGAGCAGGCCTGGCCTATCCTCTCCCACAGGAGGCCTCAAAGGCGCTGGGACCGGAGCCGGGGCCAGGCCAGGCCAGGCCAGACCAGGCTGGGGACAAGGCCGCGGCCGAGGGGGTCGGGGGCCGGGGCGGCGGAGGAGGCCCGGGGGAAGGCCTACGGGATGATGGCTGAGGGGCTGCCGGGGCCGGGAGGGCTCCAGGCCTGCTGGGGCTGAGGGGAGGCCGTGGCTGGGGAAACCCCAGGACCTGTGGGAGCCCCGAGGCCAGGCCCTGAGGAGGCGGCTGGGCCTAGGCCTAGGCCTGGGCCTGGCTACCGGGTCTGGGCCCACAGGACACCCATCTCTAGAGCCCCGCAGAGACCCAGCACACATAACCCTGCTCCCACTGCAGGGCTGGGGGCCCCCCTGGCCCTCAGGGTGCTGTTAATTAGAGCTTAATTAGTGGGGGTGGGTGTCTCGGGGGCAAAGCTGCAGGTAATTTCTGGCTCTCCCCTCCCTGCCAAGGAAGACCAGGCAGGGCCTTTGACTCCCAGTTTATAGCATCGATGGCTTTGCGGTGTGAAGTGCTTGCTTTTCATTCATATCCTTCGTTCCCTGATTTCAAAGCGCTTTGTCCAACCAGTAAATCATTTATAAAATCTATATAGGAGTTAGCAGATCAGCCAGCCCCTTCCAAGCGAATGAGGATTTCCCAGTGTTTCCCTCACCGAAATACTCTGTTTGCTAAACAACAGAGAAATGCCTCATTTTTATGCATTATTAAAAGGCTCTTGCTACCCACAGCCAGCAATAATGTGTAAAACACCTGTTTAATGCATTATTTAGGTTATTGCTGCCTAGAGACCGCTGGTTTTATGCAGTATTTGCCTGCAGAGGTCAGCATTGCAAAGGCTTTTTGCGAAAAGAGATTTGGGAACTGAAGCCCAAAGGAGGATTTCTGGAGGAACCCCCAAGTCCATGTCCAGGGTTGTCCTCGGCCCACCTGGAAACTCTCTGCTGGCGTCATCTGCAAAAATCAGCTTTAAAATGGAGTGGTTTGTGGTCAGAGGAAGGTTGGTGGTGGGGAGAGGCAGGGGTGTGGAGAAGCGAGGTTGGTACCTGGGAGTCGATCAGAAAATGTGTCCATGACTTATATTTTGAAGGCTTACAGTCATGAAATTCTGAGATAATTACAAGGGAAAGGTCTGCCTCGTTTTTATAACCCACTCTCCTCAGTAGTACTACATTTTAAATAAAATAATACCCACTATGTGGTGCAGAAGAGCAAAGGGATGATCTACTTAAATGGCAAGTAATATAAATGCAGTAATATATGTTTAGCTGATCCATCGATTAAAAAATGATACAGGTTTGCAAACAAATGAGCGGGATTCAGCTGGCTCTTCTTCCTAAAGTTATTTCTTGTAGCTGGGTCACAATAAATAACAGCTAAGTACAGAGGTAAGTAATGAATAACAGAGGAATTCATCCCCAAATAGATGTGTTTTATAAGTAGGCATGGTCACCGCTGCAATATCTCTGTTCCCTGCCTGGGAGGTAGATGGATTAAAAACGTAAGCAGTTGCATCTCTGAGTTAATAGTAAACTGCCAACAAATAATCCTGAAAATTGTCCTGAACCAATTGAAGGGCATTTTATCTTTTAGGGGAAAAAAAAAACCAAACCAAAAACCAAAAACCAAAAATGAGGACAAGCTGGATAATGGTTCCTCACCCAAAACAAGGTCATGGTTTATGATTATCTCCCATCCCTCCCCAAAGGAACCCCCTTCTCATAGACCAACACACCTTCCCTCTGCTTGATTACTTGTATTGATAAAGTAAAGACTGAAATTAGCTCATTTCCAGCTCCTGGATGTAGTATTTTATTTTTTTTTTAATGAAAAGTGGGTATCTCAGTTTGTCTGGGATCCATGTTCTGTGCACTTATAAGGACTTAACTAAGCTGGTGTTGATCAAACCACTTCCCTTCTCAAATCCTCCTCTCTTGAATTTCAGCTCCTGCGACATCTGACCCGGCACGCTTTCCTCATGCTCTACCTACTGACCTCGAGAAGCGTCTATAATTAATACATACAAGATCAATAATTCAAAGGGCTGGAGGGCAGTGGTATTGTCAGCTCTCCCTTGCCGGGCTGGGTCTGTGGTGGAGAGCCAGGAGCTCTATTCAGCCCAGGTGCAGTTCCCCACCAATACCTATTTCAACACACAAATTGTTCTTCTCTATTCCCGGAACTAAGGAGAAATGCAGGAAAAGCATCTGCAGCCAATTCTCCCAGAATCAGCCTATTTCTGGAATTAAAATAGTATCCAGGTTTGCTATTGTTATTTCATTTCCCTTTTTTTTTTTTCTCTCCCCATTTTTCAAGGGACACCAACCCCCTTTTTTCTCCAGAAAAAGGATCTGCAACCTCCTCCATCTGCTTTTCTCATCATTCCCTGAAAACAACTCAGAAAGCTTAAATACAAAACAGCTGCCATGAAGAGCAGTTCAAAACTTCATTCCCACCCCAGTCCCCAAAACGTTCATTTTGAAGCTATTTGTGCAGGAGAGCTCCAATGATTAGTGAGGGAGCAATGAGACACCAATTCTCAGCTTTATTTCATTTCATCTCAGCCAAGGAGTTGATGTAATTTTGTCAAACTTCCATTTTTTTGGAGCAACAGATTACCTAATGAATCCTTAGCAGAATAACCCAAGCTCCCAAACAGGCTAAGCTTTGTGAGAAATCCAGTCCCAGAGGCTTTGCTCCAGCTTCCTTTATTTTTAACATGACAAGCTCCTTGGATTGTTGATACCACAAAAATATTTTGGACGGCACAGATGTTTCAGGCCAGAATACAGACAATAAGACACCCTGGGAAAAAGAAACTGTGTTGTATTATTAGGGCTCATTATTGTTTCCTATTTAACGGCTGTGGATGGGGCTTTGCTTGCAGGAAGCCTCCTTACACCGAGCCTGGTGTGAATGATTTGCCCGGTCCACTCTGGTTCAGGATAAACAGCATGTCCTGACATGCCACCGCAAATGCAAAACTAATTTCCTCTGTTTTCTGTATTTTTATCATTATTCCCTCCCTAGAGCCTCGCTGGACTTGCTGAGAAATGCGCTGAAAAACAAGCCAGGGGCCAAGGTCACTGGAGCTGCTGGGGAAAGGGCATGTTAGGGTTGTTTAGTTTAACGAGCTGCAGCTTTAGGGATAACTGTAGAGAGAAAAAAAAAAAAAATCTCTTAGCCTATCACTGGAGCAAAACACCATTGCCCAAGCTGGGGTTTGTCCTCCGGTGCTGGTCCCGCACGTGGGCTCATAGCAAGGTTTATGTTCATTGTTTTATGAACTATTAACCTCCATCCTATTTGACTCATTGAGAGATAAAATGCTTTGCAGCCTGTACTTGACGCCTCTGGTTTTTTTGCTCTTGGTAGCACAGAGATCACGGCAACCCCAATGCCTGAAAAGCCTGTGGGCTTCTTCCCTTGTAATTCAAGCCCTCTGCACAGGTTTACCATGACTTTTATTGTCCCAGCTTTCTCTGCGCAGGCTGTAAGCCACGGTGTTCACACTGTGTTGGGAGTTGTTTTGGAAAAGTTAAGGAGATAAAATTAAGGAAAAATCCTTTAGGGGAGTTGTCGGCTCTGGCATCTCTGCTCAGTCCCTAAAACTAGCACACCTCAGCTCCAGACTGTATGGACCAGATGGTCCTATTATGCATAATCTTCACTGTGGCTTACCAAAAAACTTGCTATCTGAGGGAAAAAAAACTTGTTTCAAAATGCTTCCTTCTCCACACCCCAGCCAAAACTCAACTTTCTTACCTGTGCACAGGCTTCTTAATTCCCATAGCATAATCTTGGGTCAGACACGGGAATATTATCTGAGTTTTTCAATCGCATCGGCAAAGGGCGAGTAAAAAAAACCTGAGCCTCATCTGAGTACCTCATGCACTTGTACCCCCGTGCATCCACTGTAGAAATACCTTAAGGGAGGTGCTACAAATCTCAGTTTTTCGTAAACAAACACATTTGCAATCTCAGCTGCCTTCAAGCTCCGGCTAAAAAGCAGCCATCACCCCTGAAGATAAAAAATGCTTGGATGATCTCAAGCATTACTTATTTACACCAGCTGAGAGAGAGCGTGCAGCATTTAAGCTAACGAGACGCCGTTCCTATGCTGCTTGCATCCCTTCTGCTCGGTGCCGAGGTAGCCATGGAGATGACTATGGAGAGCATCGTGCCCATGACAACTCCGCATAAGCATCCTGAGCTTCTTCAGAGCAGCCTTGTCTCTCCCCAGGCTTCTCCTCACACCAGACGGCGATTATTGGCTTGTTCTTGCTCCCACACAGGCGACGGAAAAGCTTTCCCCCATCAGCAGCTCCCCTTCCAAGATAAAAGGGCAGAGAATGAAATGTATGGAGCAGACTTGCCATATAATGCCTGAATATTTGGTCTATAATGTCTCTTTGGTATACAGTGTCAGCCTGATCCTCAGCACAAGCTTCATAAAGAGCCTTTAATTTGTTGTTTTAGGGCAAAGAAAAGCTCTGGACTAAGTCACAAGTGGTCTTGGGTTGACAGCCCAACTGGAAGATGATCCAAAAGGGATGAAAGGGTGCACATCACGTGGGAGGCTGTTTCAACAGATTAAAAACCCTAACGGCTAAAAATCCACCTGATTTCCCCTATGGGCACACATTTCCCAAGCCCAGTTCATCTTTGCTTATTCTCATTTAGACCCGGAGGAAAAGGGGATGAAACGACATAAAGCCAACCCTGGTGCTGGGAACCTGTGAGGGAGAGGGATAAAATCAGGGTGGAAACGTACTCACCGGCTCAGCTAAGAGGATTTACACGACCATTTCATGAAGAGTTGGCTTTAATCACCTCATCCGTGCCGAGTACGTGAGTTAGAAACCAGGTCATGGGGTGCAAAAGCTCGACTCATTCTCATGTGAATAAACAAGGTGAAGACCTGGACCAAAATTACATATATAAAAGAAAAATATATACCTGAGAGAGGGAAAAAAAAAATAAATAAAAGAGTTCTTTTAAATATTTCTCCATCTCCAACCTGGTCCTTGTTTCAGTTTATTTCTTGACTTTTATTTTAATTAAAAAACCCAAACAATTGGCTGTATTTCCTGGGGTTCAGCTTTCTCCATCTCACCCTGCATCCCCTTTTCCCACTGGGAAAACTGATTTCTCCCGCTCCTTTCCCAGCACAACCCAGCCAGGAATCCACAGGGAGCCCCAAGTCCTGCGGCATTATCCCTCCACCCATCACAACTCCAAAAGGAGCAGCTCCTGCCCTCAGCTCCGCTCAGGGAATACAACATTTAAATACGTCAGCCGGGATTTCGGCACGCTCCTACAAGCTCTCGGCACGCAGCTGACGCATTCTTGGATGGGAGCAATTCTCCAAAGCGGGAGCTGAGGCTGGCATGGATGATTGATGTAAAAACGATGAAAAGGGGAGCACCTCTGCCCATCCTGGGTGCGCCCCGGGTTATTTTTAAGAAGGTGACCTCAGCGCAGCCACGTTATGTCAAGCAACGTGCTTACGCCGCTGCTCTGATCTCGGGAAGTCTTCCGAGGGGATTGCAAGTTAAAAATAAATGAGGGAGAGGCAAAGGAAAGCCTCCCAGTGAGTCATACATTACAAGCCCTGCTGCAAGGAAAAAAATACAGATATTCAGATTTTCCTGCGAAGGAGCCAGCCGGTGGGTATTGCACTGCTTGGGGAAGTTGATGGGAAGCTGGATTATAGCATTGCTGGGAAAGTATTTGTTCCTGCAGCTTTATGGAGGGGCGTCGTGTTTTAAAAGAGCCCAAACACCAGGCTGTCCTCATCTGTCCGAAAAACAAGAGATTTATTGAAATGCGAGGACATAACGAACCCTTTCTGCAAAGGGTTACAGCTCTTGCCCTCGCTCATTCTCCTGGACACAGCAGGGAATTGTTCAGCCCAGAGGCACAAACCCTCGTGTCCCACAGCGGCTGCTCCCAAGGCACAGGGGCAAGTTATTTTTAAACCGAATCGGACAGCAAATAATCTTCCCTGAACAAGCGTGACTTACTTCTCCCATTTCCCATAAATTAATCCAGCTGGCAGCAGGGAGGCTCAAATACCCAAACTTGATAATTTTTTTTTTCTCCCCTTCAAACCACTTTTATCATCGGTGCTTATTCCGGAATAAAAAAGGATGTCCAAGAAAGGCATTTCATTTGATTTGATTTTTAATAAAGGTGGTTATTTTACCTTCTAGCGCACCTGGGTGATGCCACCAACCCTGGGAGGGGTCGAAGGCACATTTTTGGGAGCTGTGTCCCACGCAGGTTATCTTCGAAAGACGCAATACCTCATGGGGAAGGCATCAGCCTGTGGCCAGGGAGGGTCCGGGTCCCTCCCATCCATAAGGAGCTTACGTGCATCCCTGCCTGGAATAGCAGCTAGCGCATGAGCAGAGGTTATTACACTCCTAATCAGATTGTAGCAGCTGGATGAACATTTACGGCCTTTTCAAAGACAGTTGTCCAACAGTAAAGAGAAGGAGGGGGTGTGCAGCCTCCGATATTTTATATTTCCAGTTCCTGCTTCGTGCAGAAGAGAAATACCTATCAAACTCATTTGGCTAACCTGCGTCCTCAAGGCTCTAGCTTTGAAACACAGCGAGAAAAAGGCTTGCCTGATTTGCTGCTTTCCCCCCCAAAACCGCCTTTCAGTAGTCTCTCACTGCAGCCTCCCACCAGCAGGCAGATGCCGGCGGGATCCAGTTGCCTGCGGGTCACATCTGCCCATAGATCGCGCTGCAAGAAGACATCGCTGGCGAGGAAAGCCGGTCAGCGCGGTGGGGACAAACTCCTGCCCAGCATCACGGGCTGCAACGAGTCTCGTTTACTAGAGCTGATCGAATTTTTCCGTGCCATCTTGGCACTCCTTGGCTCTGCGACAGAGCTTCATCGGGCCAAAAAGAAAACCCCTCCTGGAAGCACTACGAGACGTTGCACGGGAAGTTTGGGTCGCTTGTTTTTTTCCCCCCTCGACGGTTCCTCTCCTGGCACGTTGCTCGTGCCCTTACGTGCCTCCCGGATTAGGAACTCGCTGGGAGTTCCCCTCCCCACCACTGCGGGTTGCGTAACTGGTGACACTCTTAGAAGTGTGTGTATTTAATGTTCCGCTCCTGCCAGTTTTGCCTCCTGGCCTGCTTCCGTCCACGGCAAAAGGCTAAACATTTATCCAGTCCTTTCGTCTTACTGTCAGGGTTTAACCCCAGCCGGCAACTAAGGAGCAGGCAGCTGCTCGCTCACTTCCCCCCGGATCATCCAGTGGGATGGGGAAGAGAAATGGGAGGAAAAAAAAGTAAAACCTGTGGGTTGAGATAAGAACAGTTTAATAGGATGGAAAAGAAGAAAATAATGATAATAATAACAACAAAAACAACAAAATGACAAGAATAATAATTAAATAATTGGAATATACAAGACAGGGGATGCCCAAGGCAACTGCTCACCGCTCGTTGACACGTGCCCAGTTAGTTCCCGAGCAGCGATCCCCCCAGGCCAACTCCCCCCAGTTTCTATCCTAGAGGTGACGTCCCATGGGATGGAATATCCCTTTGGCCAGTTGGGGTCCCTGCCCTGGCTGTGTCCTGTGCCAGCGCCTTCTCGCTGGCTGGGCAGGAGAAGCTGAAAAATCCTTGACTGGGTCTAAACACGACTTAGCAACAACTGAAAACACCAGCGTGTTACCAGCATTATTCTCGT
>JANZLQ010000052.1:19312752-19335697 GCA_026212715.1 Elanus axillaris
CTGAACCCGGCACTCGAGGCGCGGCCTCGCCAGGGCCCGGTCCAGGGGAACCATCCCCTCCTGCTCCCGCCGGCCGCACGATTTATTCAACAAACTCCCTTCACGGTAACGCAGTCTGGCAAGTTCAAGCAGATGAAAGGAGCAAAGGAAAAACTGCCTAACCAACTGCTTTGATCATGCTTGGAAAAAAACCAAAAAACTCTAAACCCCACCAAAAAAATTCCTCCTGTTCAGAAGGAAGGAATTTGAACTACTGCTTGTGAAAAAACAATTCTGATCAGTCAGGCGAATGCCACTTAACTATTATTGCTCTAAAAATTCAGTCTTTGGTTACAAGTTCAGTCTACCGAAGACAGTGGCCAACAACCAGCTACGATCACTGCACAAACACCTTCCAATTCCAAATTTTTGTAGAAAAGAAAATAAGATTAATTTAAGCCTGTAGAAAAGCTTGGCAGGTTTTCCACAGCAATTGCCTCGATGCTTTTATCTCTTTGAAATAGATGAGCCCCTCACAACAAAAGGAACTTTAAGTCACACAAACGTGAATGAACAAGGCTTCACAAATAAGAGAGGTCTAATCAGGGTGCAGAAGTTTTCCTCTTCTTCTTTCCCAAAAGCTTCTATTATACATCTTGCAAGTACTGCTTTAGAAGTGGTTTCTTTTAAGAACTAATCAGAACCAAACCATACGGAAAACCGCAATGAAGCTGCCTCATTACAACGCAGTGGTATTCCTAACAATTTCTATTATTCTATTCCAGTGGAATATTATTCTATTATTACCCCATTAATTTCTGAGCAGCACAAGGGTGAACCAGTTGTGCAACTCCATCTCACGCCATAAGAAACAGCCTTTAACAGCTTTAAACTTAGAGGTGGCCAGCAAAAGAATACAAACATCCAAGACGACGTGTAAAGTGTTTCATGTTCTCTCATAAATACTTTTTTGTCCTTTGATAAGCATTGACTGGCGTTCTCCGACTTGCCCATCGGCCTGATTCCAATGCCACTCCTGCAAGTCGGGACGTTTTTGTGTGGTTGTTAATAGTTGTGCTAATTCAAGAACGGGTGTGTTTGGGGCAGGAAGCGCATTAAGCTGGAAAAAACTCCACATGCTACTGATTCTTTAGCCAATGACAACCCACGACTTCAGTTGCTCTACAGGAGCTGTAATAACCCATCCTTATTATTGTATAACGTTAACAAGAGCTGACCACAGTATCGACAAGTACAGAAAAATCAACTACTCCCTGAAAATCCATTTATATAGAGAGTCACACTATGTTATTACAAGTCAAGAGTTACCTAGATAAGCCCTGCAAGTGCCTTCTACAAATTCAAGTCTCAGAGACTCGGTCTTTCTTGCGTGAGTCCGTAAGATATCAAATTAGAGAGGAAAACAAGAAGAAAACCATCATCCTCACCTATGATGTCTTTAGAGCAGTGCATGTTGAAGTGCATCAGAATACAGTACCGAGAGAAAAACAGCAATGCTTCAGAAAACAACAGAAATTATACTCACAGGCACATTATTAGAAAACAGCCCTTAAAACCAGGCATACTTACACGGATAAGGAACCTTGAACCATGGAGCTACCAACAGCACTCCTCGTCGGGCATCTGTGCGAGCGTAGAAGCCATACTTGGAACTGTCAGGGGGAAAGACGTCTGTGACAGTGAAGATGAAGCAAAGCAACCATGACACCAAAATAGCTAAAATAATCTATGAAAGAGGAGAAAAAAAAGCTGCTTAAATTAAACCGTCATTGGCACTATTCATCAACAGCAAACCATTCCTGCACAGACTATCTATTACGCGCATACTTGAGTGTGACCTTAAGTGAAATTTTAAGTCCGAACAAGCGGTAAATCATGTAATAGATCCGCTAGGGTGTTTCCCCCCAGCCCCTAACGAAGGTGCTGTTCCAAATCCTTTAGAATTAGAGCAAGCCTCTTCTCTCCCCTAACAAATGGGAAAGTCTCCAAATGGGCACTTAAACTAGTGAATTAGTCTCAACTTTACTGGAGAAATAATGGAAGTCTTTCACACGGGGGAACGGAGTATTGCTTTCATAAAACTAGAAGATAACGATCTTGCCATCCCTTTTTGGAGAGCTCAGTTTAGGCTTTCACTGCATGCATAAACATACGTTCTTCTCTACCCCCTTCCCTCCCTTCCGTCATCTTCATCACTCCAATGACTCTTCATCAGAGACGGATTCCAGAACGGGATCTGGCAAAACTACAATATGAGACTACTTCCTTTGGCAAATAAGCTATTCAGTTAAGTTTCCCATAAGCCTATTTAAGCTTTTATCTCACCTTTGTGATCTATTGAATTATCAACAAAGATCAAAACCAAGAAAAAAAACCCAAAACACGAATTAGGGTTTTTTTTGCCAACTGAAGAACGCATTCGACTACTTACAGGGAACATCTTGAAAAGTTGCAGCCTGTATGCTGTCCATCCTTTCTTGGATTTGTAAATGGGTAAGGGAAATTTGACATTTCTGGCATACTGAGAAAACAACAATACTAGGAAAATAGTCCTGAGAAAAAAAGAGGAGGAGGGTGGGACAAGAGAGACATGTCATTAGCACCAATATGTTAAAAATCCTTCTCAGCAAAAACCTCTTCAGTCTCTTCAGACACAAAACATAAATGTACATTTTAAATTTAGCTCAAGATAAGGCATCATAAGAGAATATATTTTAAATAAAATATTATTCCACAAAAGCCAAACCAACGTATTTGTGTTCTAAAGTGCTGCAAAAAAAAGCCAGCAGCAAACAGGTAAATGAAACCAGGAAAATGAATCAGACTAAAGAAAGATCTTCAGAGCTAAGCAGCCATTAGCAGAGAGCTAAGCTGCGCTGCTTCTTTTTGACTCAAATTCTCTCTCTCTGTGTCCAAGGTCTGCTCTGCATATGAAGCACAAAGATTGCTTGCAAATGCGAAGAAACAGGAAAACTGGAGGCCAGTATACAATAATTTTTGTATTAATAAATTTCAAAATTTGCATAAAACTCCAAAGCACTTGAAAAATTTCTGTCAGGGGGAATTCTTTCCTCAGTTATTAAGAATCTCAGGGTTTTTTTGTATATGCATCTTTCACTAAACAACTATAAATCAAGCAGAATAGAGCCCCAAACCCCAAGACTCCATTCAACTGCAGTTCACCAGTAACCCAGTTTATTACAGTTTTTAGATGCCGCAAATATTATGCATTTCCCTGCCTTGTCAAAACGGCTACGCTCCTCTATACATTAAAAATTAATTCAAGTCTACAGCTAAAGTAAGTATCCACTGCAATGAAAAAATATAAAAAGCCAGGGCAGGTTACTCAATTCTGAAATAGCCAAACCCAGTTTTTCTGTAAGGAGGCTACACAAAGAGTCAAGCTGTCTGAAGAAGCAGTTTTTTGAAACTTGAGATTATGTTTTTATCAGCTGACTTAAAAAAAAAAAAAAAAAAAGGGGGGGGCAGATTTTAAGCCTCCCTCCCTCTTCTGTCCAAGATCAGTTTCAGTCTGTAAGAAACAAAACAGAGCTTTATTCTCCCTCAGTCTCCAGGAACAAAGAGCTCTGCACAAGAAGGGTGTCATTTATAGCCTTTACCCCTGACTAGAGCCAAATGATAAAGGCACCTTTTCCTTGCATTCAGGGAACATTTTGGCATCTCTCCCAAAGTCCATTATGGAAAGATGGGCTCCGCTCCCTAAGAGCGGCTATCCTGCCAGGCTAGCCCTGAGGACGGGTGGCTTTGTATTTTGATTTATTTAGTAGAGAGTTGTAAATAATGTATCAATACGATATTATTGTAAATAATATTATATTGGCTACATGGCAGGGGACCTTACTGCCATTCTGTAAAATATTACCAAATCTTCAAATGCCCAGAGAAAAAAATTCTGTTCACCAGACATACAGGGAAAGACCAATTCAGGAATAATTTCCCTTTTTAGCGATCATGATGTGATGTGTTTTATGGATTAAATTATTTCAGCTTGGCAACCGCAGAACAAACGAGGTCAGAAAACTGTTTGGGAAACTGAAAATCTTGTCAAATAGCAACTGCAGCTAAGAGAGGATAATAGCTATTACACAGGTATTATTCTGCTGTGCTAGATAGCAACACAGTCTTCTTATCTCATCACAACAGTCAAGACAATTTCAAGTGCCACATCTTGTAGAGATCAAGTTACTTTTGAGTGGCTCTAGATGGCTATGGAGTTATTTTCAACAATCTAGTGCACATTTTTGCATGGCAGAAGCCAGAAATACTTATTGACTGGCTAGTATTTAAATTCCTAAATTGATTTATTTTTTTCCATCTGCAAGATGTCAACTTCAATTACACATTTCCATGTCCAACTCACCAACGGTCTACTTGATTGATTTAACGTTAGTCCCAACTTGCATAGAATTTGTTTTACAGGAAAATAAAATGTTCCTTTGGGTCAGCTGCTTAACATAATAGAATTACAAAAATATTCATGATGCTAACATGCAAGATAAAAGAGAATTAAACAGCCCTTTTAATCATAAGCTGCACTTACAGAATGCTTTACATGTTCAAAGTACTGCGCAAACAGATTAGTCAGATCAGAATCTGATCTCGTCAAATCATTCCTTCCGCTTCCAGAGCCAGCACAAAGTTGGTCGCTATACATTGAATATAGCGACTGCTTCAGCCAATTTCTTTCTCCCTAAAATGTGGTTTCCATCCTTATTTGGCTGGTTATCCACAGTATCTCACAGGAAGCTTTGGTCGTCATCTCATTTTTCTCAATTATTCCCTTTCAAACCACTCATCTCAATTCTTTAATTTCCCTGGCATCTATACCTAAAGAAGCACACACATCATGCCCTCAACTTCACTCTAAAGGCCTTTTTGTCTACCAAACAGAAATCTGCCTATTTATGTCGCGTGAAAATGGCATTCATCTTACGGCATTCATGGAAATACGAAATGCTCTCTGTCGTCACACAAATTTCTCTTGGCTACAGGTAAGCAAACCAGTAACTATTACAAATGGACCACTACTACCAATGGTATTTGCTTGCTGTTGCAGAACAAGAAACATACACAATAGCATCGTAAAAACAGAAATAAAAAATGTCCACTAATCTCTGTTTTGCTAAATCACCTTTTCTATAGCCCAGCATTAGACCCAGCCAATGGCTCCCAGACCAACGACTGTTTTATAAAATTCTCTGTTCTCCAGACCTCACTTTCAGCTGTTATCCTTTCCTGCCTCCTCGAGCTGCTGCTGTCCTTGTTCCCAATTTGCCAGGTGACCCTATCTAGACCCACTCGCATTCCTGCACGCGGTATTTCTCCACGCTGGGAGCGCTGCAATGCTACCTTTGGCAGCCACGCAGGCTCTGGCTTTTCCCGGGCACTCCACAATTCCTGCATGACGACTTACCCACCGGGACCCCCGGCCTAAGCCAAGAACCCCCAGGAGTACTTACAACATTGCGATACCCCAGTGTTTGCCTGCTCTTTCTCCAGCAGCTTGGAAACCGGAGAGGCCGATGAGAGCAACAGTTGGCGTGATGGTCAGAGGTCCAATGTATCGCAACAGGGCGCCGGGAAGGCCAAGCAAACCGATCACCACTTCTATCAAGGAGGACATGATAATAGCACCTTGGATCTGAACACACAAGAACGGGAAAGAGACGCTTCTGTCAAATCTTACAAGCAGACCCAAAACATTTCTTTTTCTGCTCTGGATTACAAACTGCAGTTAAAAGAATTCAGTGACACAGAAGAACTCAGCAAATTTTTTTGTCATAAAACAGCTCATTATGTTTAAGTGACTTATTGCTTAAGCATAACACTTATGGTTTTCTCCACAAAACTATTACACAACAGACCAGTGGGCCAGTCTGGTAGTTGTGTGGATAGCACATCACACTGTCAGACAGGAGACCTGGGTTCCAGGCTAACCTTTAAGCTCTCAGATCGAACCGGCAAGGGTTGCTGGCGCCACGGAGGTGATGCTCCTAGCTCCTAGGGGCAGAGTGTATGCTGCATTGTTCACAAGTGCTCCTTAGAAGCTGGTATAGAGCAGCGTTGTGGTCTCAGGAGACTGTCAGCCCTCTTGGCTGCAGGGCTCTTGGCAGGATGTAGCTATGGTTTGAACATGGGGAAGAGAGAGGGGTTGTTTTTAATTAAGAAAAAGTTTGCAGCCCAAAGCAACGGGATGGGAGATAAATTCCATGACACACGCCTTAATTTGGACTACGCTATCTACCACTCTAGTGTGATGCCTGGGCACAACCCTCATCCTGGGCTCTGCAGAGCATGACGAAGTTCAGACTGCAATGCTGCAAGTGGAGAAGGAGTTTGATATATTTCAGCAAGCTTCCTGGCAGAATCAACATCTTATCAGAATAGTCTCCAACTTAAAGACACCTAGGGATGAACCAGATTTGCTAACTGCGTATTTACCTTCCATGGGACAGCCTACTGAACAGTGACAGCAGGCAAGTGGTCTGGCAGCAGCTGAACTGCTAGCAGTGAGCACAAATCGCAGCGTTACAAGAAAAGTATTCGTCTTGTTTGTGCATTTTACTGTGCATCTTTTGGAACGTGGTTAACTAACTCCTTGTATTTGCTGTCCAGCAATGAACAAGTTGAAAAGGTGGAAGACCTCCATGAAATGAGTAAAGGGATATATTCAAATGAAACTGCAGTGCAAGAAGAAATTACCAACTTAAAGACGAGAACACACAGATGGTTAGGTGAGAAACTTAACTGGAATGGGACAGATCAACAGCTAAAGGCTACTCCTACATTACCTCTCGTATTCTGGGATACCAGATGTGCTCAGTGTGAAGCAGTTCTGTTGTTCCATTTGTAACTGTTATATCTTACAAAAGGAAGAAAAGAAAAAAACACAGGTATTTATTCCTCAGCCATTTTAGCATTATTTAATAAAAAATAAATCTCTCCTCAAGCTGTGTCTGACAAATGAGCCTTGATTTACACCGAACAGAAGTTCTGCACTGCTACAAATCAAGTAATAGCATGCTTATATTCCCCGAGAGCTAACTACTGATTTTACCCACTGTACCAAAGTGGAAAAACCCCGTAACTTTCAGAAACAAAGGTCAGTTAGGGATTCTCTTCCTACTCCAGTAAACGGATGAATGGAGAGAATTACTCAACTGCACCCTAGGAATCAAGTACTCCAACGTTTGCTGTTCACCAATTTAGGTCACTCGCTGAATGATGAACTGACCCGTGGTAACAACCCCATCTGACCCTTTTTGAAGGTTAAAAGGTTCAAGAGCAAGATGCAGCAAAGTCTCTTTTTGAAAAGCTGAAGTAGTGGAAAAAATTGCTTTGCCATCAAAGGTTATCAGACAGTATTTTCTTTCAACAAGGTGTGTGTTAGGATACTGGCACATTTTGGTGCACGGAAATATCCAACACAGCTAGCACTGCTAACGCACACCCCGGTTTGCCTTTAAATCTTGGGCACCGAAACCCACGTGCTATTTCTCAGGAGCTAAGTCTGACTCCCCCAGTGAGAAAATGTGAATGCTCAAAGCTAAGTTTTGTACAGAAAAGACATCAGGAAAACTAATTAGATGGTCGTAAGTGAATCAAGAGAGATGTATAAACACATGAATAATATAAATATAAATGATTAGAGAACCAAGAGGACCCCCGGGAAGAACTTTAATTAGAAGCAAGCAGCCTGCTTCTCCATACTGCTGTCTCGCACTGCCCACAGCCCTATTACTGAATAACCACACCCCATTAAAAAGAAAACTGCCAGAGCTGTTTCCACTTCAGTTTCCTAACCTAAGAAAAAGCCCCCTCCCCAACCAGTTTTACTGCACGTTTTCACTCTAAATAAATTCAAAACCTTTCAGGATGATGGCGTTAGCAAAGAAAAAGTCAGCAGCAACAGCCAAATATTGTCAAAGCTCGCTCTGCAAAACCTCACCGGTATGAATTAAACAGGTAAAAATAGTGGTCTCGAGGTGATGCTGAACGTTGCTCAAACTTCCTACCGCTCAACTTAAAAGGGCTCGATCGGACTCACTGTTTCCGAATACCAGAAAGGAACATTTGCGAAATCCTTCTGCCTTTCTCTACGTTGTTAACAAAAGAATTGCTTTATGCTACTGTTAAGATTTCTTTTGTCAATATTTTTTGTATTTAGAAAAAAAAAAGCCAGAAACAGAATTCCACAAGGGCATTTTTAGGACTCTCGTTCCAAGGCACAAAGTTTTAACATTGTAAAAGGAAAGAATTTTTCATATTCCCTGCTCGTTACTTCGTTCTCGTATCAAAAGGTTTGGCAGTTGCACTACACGTGATCTGGGTCATCCGTCACTTAAACCTGAACAAGCATAAACGACAATTACCTGTATTATTACATTTCCACTTCTCCAGGGAGAGTATTGCTCTAGCAGGTGCTAAGAATGCAAAAGCACTCGCTTGAAACAAGGGTAACCTGGTGGAAAGGGAAAGAAGATACGCTGACATTTCTCGGTGTTACAGTACCGTGCCAGGATATCAATTGCAGTTAGGTGGTTACTCATCCTCAAAACCATCCTTTATTGGCGGTTAGTAAAAATGTGAAATATGAGAATTTCTTATTAAAAAGAACAGCCACAGAAATACTAAGACTTCACGAACCAAAGGCCTAACAGAAGACATTCCGTGCATGAAGTTATTCGTACAACTCCTTTAACAGATAATTACCAGATAGCAACACGCAGATACCAGATATTGATTTAAGGTTTTGACTCAGCAGCGCAACAGGGATACAGATGCATGTTCTGATGCAAGTACCAGCCAGACTGCTGAACGTGCAGCTTTTACCATCCTGCCACATTAAAAAAGCTCTCTGGCAGACCAATGTGCAGTCTGCATGCTCAATACCTTCCCCCTGCATGACCTGAAGTACAGTCATTCATACATTCGTCTTTAAGTGTATGTGTAAATAACTATTAGGTTGATAAGAGCTGATTAGATGTTCCAGGTGGCTACCAACAATAAACACAAACACCGCAAGAATTTCAAGAGACATTCTTAGCATCGGTGTTTACACTTCCCAAAAGGTTTAAGATCTAAAAAGCATCTACCAGCACCAACTACGTGTTTACTGCATCAACCGTAGCTTGCATAACATCACAAATATCCAAATGTTACTTAACTACAGAGAAGATGCACTTTGAACTATTCTATAAATACTATCATTAATGGATTGTACTAAGATTCTCTTTAATAGCAGATCTCAAACCGTAACACGTGGAACACTTAACTGCTCATGCGGCTCTAGTTACTGCGCCGTGTTTATGGCTGTTTTACAGCTGCAACGAAGTGCCTCGATGCCACTGTAAACACCAGTAAAGGAAAAAGCACTAACTCTAGCAGATTCAAATGAAGATCAGAAAAGGCACAAAGATGGGGAAAAAATAAAATAAAAACAAAAATCTGGGGGGCAAGAATCCTACACACGCTCAAGAGAAAAAAGATCAAACCAGAAGCATGTTACCAACAGTAGTTGTAAAGTTAACAGGCAGGAAGTTAGGACAGTTGAACTACCCCTGGAAAGGAGTTTGGGCCATGAGCAATCTAAAAACTGACCCACCTACTGCAAACGTTGAAAACTGCATTAGGAAGGCGAACTTCGTAAAACACACGGGCCGTCTCAGCACACCTGACTGGCACGCAATTCGCTTCTAAGTTTCTTCAAGCAAAAATCAAAGCTTTATCTTTGGTGAAGAAATGGTCGGTAGCTACGAGTGAATGATTCACCTTATTTTTCAAGGTTCATTAAGCAAACTGAGCAAGCTGGTGCCCATGGCAAAATATGCAATACCTGTAACAAGCCGTTACTCCTCTATCCCACCTACACAGTACTCTGTCCCCCTTGTAATGATTTTGTAAACATACGTTGCAAACACATTCTCCGGTGATGAAGTCAGTTGTACTGAGACTCAGGCCCAGACCGTGAGGTTTGTATCACGTAAAATACCCCGTGTACATAGTGAGTAACAACACCTTAGCAGGTCTCACTTAGCTATCCGCTCAACCTTTACCTGAGCCAGTTAACCTGGAATATTTACCAAAAGAGCCGGTAGGCTCAAAATATTGCGCTTTTTTTTTTTTTTCCTAAGCAGAAATAAAAGGTCTTTTAAAAAATTTTTTTATTTAAAGCTTCTTAGTCAAAATCAGCCAACTAAGACCAGTCTCTTTCTGAAGAGACAGCTGCAGTTTGGAACATGACTTACAAAATAGCTTTCCCATTGCTAAGCCAGGCATTCGCTACTACCTGGGTAAAGTACCACCAGCTTATGACGGGGATATCATTTTAATTTCATGTCTAAACTGGGCAGTTGCTCAATTTTTGGCACCATCCCTGGCGAAGACAGAGCTTTTTATGCAGTTACAGTCACTTGGAAATGTCTTCATTATCTTCACATGTCACACAGATTTAAGAACGCTTAGACAACGTAGCGATGGGCACGGTAACAAACCCAAAATGTTTAAGTATGTTAAAGCTGTATTTGATTGTCTCAGTCATACTAATTACTCTGAATCCTTGCCAAATCTTTTGGCTTATTACATAATCTAATAAATAGCTTGAATTCCTAAAATTAGTATGGGGACCAAATTGACCACAACTCTGCCACATAATTGAGCTAAATCCATCTTTAAGGACCTTTAAAACATGGAATTTGACCTTTTGAAACCATAGTGGCTTTATTTGCTGAAATACTTCACAGTTGACAGACTTGCCAATAAATACTTTAAAATCTCATTTAGAGAACGTTGCTGCTATATCCCATTCCCACCCTTACATAAAACCAGAATCACACGTTAAATAGTTATAAAACATTCAACCGCAGAAATTTTCTCCCTAAATGCAAGTTCACTTAAGACCTAAACACAATTGCCTCTTCAATACATAAACTTGTACTTCACAGGGCAAGTGGAAGCCACCGAAAAGGAAAAAAAAACCCAAAACCACCATGGAGAGCAGAGGTGGGATTATACAGAAGGAACAGAGCATTGCAAACTGATGGCACCACACTGTTTTCTGCAAAAGCCCCAAATCACTCTATACTCTGTAATAAAGAGAAAGAGCCCAAGATTAGTTAGGGAAAAAAACAGATTATGACAAACTTTAGTTCTGTGAAGAGATACAAGTCTCAGGAAGCATAAAAGCTTTTTTCTGATAAATTTGAGGCAGAAGAAGAAAGCTGGTAGAAGTACAGGAAAACCAAGCTCCCCTTTGAGTTCAGCTCCATCCACAACTGCGCTTCTTACAAAACTGGAAGATTTTAAACTTCAGTAAATCCAGGGTGGAGACACTCAAAGTCGAGCAATAAAAGACCTTATCTTCCAGTTCCTGCCTAGGTCAACAAGCCCTCAATTCCCTATATAAAGCACAAAGAGAAGATTGGGGGAAAAAAAAAATACATCACTCCTATTAGAAGAGAGGTTCAAAACACCAAAAAGCACAACTCCGCTCCTCTGCCTCCTTTCAGACGAGGTACTTGAGAATTTATGACTGCAGCTAAGGCAAGCTACCCTATGAGCACAAAGAGTCAATCAGGCAGAAAATATGATTATTAACTGCAGGTAGCCTCGACTGGAAGCAAATACACTGGGGAAAGAAAATTTTCAACAGTTTTCATTATGCTGTTTTGTCATCAGAATGAACTTCTCCTCCAAACAACAGAGCAATTTAAGAAGTTGAGTAAGACATAATAAAAAAAATAAAGGGAAGGCTTTTTTCAAAGGAAAAAAAAAGACAAGAAAACTAACTACGGCTATCTAAAATAGCAACTGAAGATTACATTGGAAAGCCTGAAATATTTGGAAAATTTTTACATGAAAAGCTGATCTACAACTGCAAGTGATCCGTCACAGCCTTGCCTTCTGCACCCTGTTGAGATAACTTTTCCACCCAAAGATTCTGTTTCTTAGATAAATCTTTAAAAATGTGTGTGTGGGGTGTGTGTCCATTTTCTACTGGAATGCAAGATTTCAGCTCACATTGTTCTTAAATTGAACTAAATGACCCATGAATCATTCAAGTAACCACATGAGGGCACACTCTTAAAATAGGCACTTTTCTTCTGGTTTTACTTATCACTCTTGGTTTATTCAAGATGAAGTAATAACTCTGCAGGTTTTAGCTATTCCTGGTTCTTGCAGGCAGTGTCAACAGAAGTTTAAGTAAACATGTCAAACACCTCTCTGCAGTGTTTACTGTAGAACATGCATTTTTAAAAAAGATTTATCTTCGTGTTAATAAAATTTACAACATCCTGTTCATACCAACACCAGATTTTTACAAGTATTTGCTAACACTTGAATTGGTCTCTTGCATCCTCCTATGGAGAGCAGACGAAAGGAGAGGTACAGGCATCCCAGTGAGGCTACACTAACATACGTGTTCCTTCCCGGTTCAAGAAAAGATCATTACCTGCAACTCAGAGCAACTGACAAATAAAAACAAATTCTTTGTTTGCATTGGAAGGTAACTGAGACACTCGGTTCAGAGAATAAAAAGTTACCCTCATCATTTTTCTCTTACTTTTTTAATATGACAAGCCCTTTACAGGACCAAGCACACAATCTGCTGTAGGACTAATCGCAACCACCTAAATATTGGCAAGAATATAATTCTTGACCATTATAGTATCATTCAAGAAACTGATAAAAACATCAAAATTAGTTCCTCTTTACCAAGGCGTATGAATTTTTCCTTTCCCCCAGAAACACTTCTACCTTCTCTGTCCTCAGGGATTCCCCCCCTCCTTCTTCCCCCTCCTTGTCCCTGCTGTATTTTCTTACCCTTGGAATGCCTTATCTGATTTCAGATCCACCTTTTTTTGGGAGCAGCTTTCCAAACGCTTTTCCTAAGTGCCCTGTATTTGACCTGCTATCTTGCGTTTCATGTTTATCCTGTGAAAACAGACTACCTACCTCTTGGAACTTGGACTGCATCCTGTAAATCCCAACGGATGTCTAGTCTTTTCACCATCTCAACAACTACAAACAAGTTCTCAATCTCACCTGCACCCAAAAGTTGTTTGTAACAATGTAGTGATGCCCACGCAGAAGAAAATGGTCCCAATCAACTGGCTGGTAGCCCACTGGTCAAATCCAACACACATGGCATCAGCTAGCAAAAAGGGCACTGCTATAGTTCCACTGAAACATGTTAAGTAATGCTGTAAAGAGAAAAATGGTTTGTTAATACTGCAGCCAAAATTAATAAGTAAATAAATTTATGACCATCTTTTTTTTTTTTTCCCCCCACCGGATATTTTTGCTTTGGAATTATCCACCAAAGCTCTCACTTTCTCGTCCTGAGCATTTCTTCAAATATTTCCCTTCTATGTCAAGCTACCACTAGTCTGCTGCTAATGATCGCTATTTCTGTAGGATAAAGTAGGTTATTTAAATAGCTACATGGCTACTGTTCTTGATGAGGAGGTATCTAGGAAACTGTGCTGAAAACAGCTTCTAACTCAGAAAAGCTGATAAATAACTCCATTCACTTTCAACCATGTGAAAAACCATTAGCTTTACAAATGAACTTAGAGCACACAGAAACTAGGATGCAAATAAGCTCATTTCTAAGTACCAGAAACTAGGTACTCATTAATTCTTTTTCAATCCAAATACATTAAGCAAACAAACAAATAACAGTCACCATATTCAACAATGCAAATAAAAATATAGTCTTACAGAACTGCCTGTTCTTGAGGAAAGGCAGAAAACAAAAAAGGATGCTCTGGAATGTATTTGTTTGGAGATCTCAACATACTTTACAGATATTAACAAATTCCCAGCATTCCTGTAGGACCGATATTATTACTGTTTGAGAAAGAAAGGAGATGAAATGAGCTGTTCAGCTTCACGCAAATGAGTGGCTGAGCTGGTAGTAGGGTCCAGCTCACCACTGGAGTCCTACTTATCGCACTTACTAGTGAGCCTACGGGGCCAGGATGATGCTATCGAGCCTGCAGAATTGAAATGACTACAGTAGCAGCTTTAATATTCAATATTTCAGGACTAAACCATTATCTCTCTCTACCTTTAATTTCAGAGGTGCCAGATGTCACTTTCTGAAGCTTACCACTTAGCAGTTGCTCACTTATTTGCTAACAGCAGCTTAGGAGACTAAATATTGAAGGGAACCTCACAAATGCATATGCCAGCAAACAGTAACATAGATCATTATCAACACAGTATTCTTTGTGACCGACTTCAGAAGAAACTATCTTAACACTTTCTTCAAACATGTGAGAGCGTGGGAAGAGTAAAATTATCACATAAATGCAATGAACTACACGGAAAAATGCTAAACAGGCTTTAAAAGTTACAGAGAAAAATATAGCCATTTTGAAACGTACCTGTAACCCCAAAAAAATGCAGAGATACCAAGGAGGAACATCTTCGATAGTGTAAATCATGTCTGTTCTCTGTGCGTCCAAACTGCCACTGCTGTCCAGTGTCTCTGCCAAAGAGCTCTATTTTGACCGGGAGGGTAGAAAGGCGGGCAGGGTACAAAAAGTGGGGGAGGACACAAACAACAACAGTAGGTTACTGTTACATATGAATAAGCTGAATTTGAATTATCAGGCAGTTCCCAGATACTCCAAGGCTGGTATAATACTCCCACAAAATGCTGAGAGGTTACATTTTTAAAGCCTTTTACCTCTGACGACAAGCTCATCTCCAGCTGTAGCTACTGAACTTCCCTGCTTATTTGTACTGAGACAACAATTGTTCTTTTATGATATAAGTGATCTGGCAGCCAAAAGGTGCCCCAAAAACGGGATTATCATGACAGAACTGTTTATTTAAAAAAAAGAAAAAACAAAGAAGAAAAAAGGGAAGAATCGGAACTAAGTGGAAGAGTCAACAACGGCTCATTTTCAAGGCAGAATGGCTCTCCTTGCGTAAGAGACCAAAATCAGAGGCAAGAAAGGTCCTCATTAAGGCAATTGCTTCCCCACTTAAATCTTACTCAGTTTCAGTCTTGGTTAACTTTTTTTAGCCACAAGATTTATTATTTTTGCTTCCACCCCGCACTCAAGCAGTCAAGAAAAACGCTAATCATCATAACTGAATACATCCATGGCCAATTTATATTAGTCAAGGGGACTTACTCCAAACCGACAGGAATTTAAGCAAGACCACGTTCTGGCCTACCACGTGCCCTAATTTGCAGAGAGCTAACAGACAACTGACCACACATATGCATGCATCAAAATCCCTGAAGGTTTTCCATTAAAATACGATTCAGCTCAATCATTTCTTCTCTACAACTAAGTGGAATTGTTTCGTTCAATCTGTCTGGTTTTGAAATTCCCGAGAACAAAAATACAATGCTCCAAAGCCCAAATACCAACAACAAAAGCAGAAGGAAGTATCAGATTTTATCATTTCAGCTCAACTAACCAAAAAACACCTTATATAACTACTGTTCTGACCTAATCCACACTAGAACATAACAAACTCATGTGAAGTAGCCTTACACAAAGACCGGGAACTTTGCCAGACTCGTGACTTTGCCTCAAATGGTCTTTACTTCTTCAAAAATCACAACACATCCATGGATTATGCTTAGATAATCTCCATTTGATTTATCATCTACAAGGTCAAGGAAGCAAAACTGACCCATGGTATTTCCCCTCTTACCTCAGATTTCTGTTGGGAAAACAAATGCCACGGGGTTAACTCAAATTCAGGGAGTGTAAATGACCACGTCTCTATAGAAAGGCCAAGGGTATTACAGTGGAAAAGCAAAATAGAGGAACGCTGATCCCAGAAAACTCTTTCAAACAACATTAAGCACCAAGCAATTTGCTCACCAGGGTTAGTTTAAATAAGGTACAGGTCCTAAACAGAGGAATCAAGGAAGTTGTTCAGTGTACAACCCATCTTGCCGATTTGCAGCACCGATGCAATTTTTTCACTGACTGAGAAACGGAAGACCGCTCTCCTGACCTGATTCTCTACAAAACAACAAATTAAAAAAATCAGGAACTTGGGTTTCAGAGCTTCACTTCATACTGGAGGGAGAGCACTGAAGAGCAGTAAACCTGTACACATCTTGTCTAACTGGAACTTAGGAAAAAACGTGTACATCCTCATGTCAAGGCAATTACCTGCAGACCCAAGGCAGGGCACAGAGTGGCTGACCCACAAAGGCAGGCAGAAGAAGGAAGACTCAACAGCCAATCTAGTTATGGACAAACAGCAGGCACTTTGTCAGCACTAGAGGCTTCTTTTAAGAACTTTCTCAGGAAAACGAAGATTTGCCCAGAGAAGCTCCTGTGACACTTTCTGTTGTCATAAAGCAGTTTTGTTAACCGTTCCCCAGAGCCTGTACAAACACACACTTATCTATACCAAAAACTATACGTGTGTGTACGATTGCCTCATCTCTTCTCTATTTCACTGCAACACATGCTCCACCTGAGAACTTCGCTCACCAGTGATACTGCCTGTTTATTCAACATTTTGACTAAGAGGTCATCGTGCACTTTCAGAGAGGCAGAGGTCATGGAGGAAGAGTCAGAATGGTTACAACATCTGCTCCTGAGGTAGGAACAGAGAGGTATCGGCAGAAATTAACTATTTGCTTCATGAATCACGTCAACATTGGCTTGCTGAAGCCACCCAAAGAGCAGCACAGTTTGGGAGAACAAACTGGATAGCTCCCCACCCGACTGCAGTTTGAAAAGATACAACACCTACCACCGTGTACTGAGCAACCTGCACTACTCCTTCCAAGGACGGACAGAAATGGGATTTTCAAAGTTCATGATGCTTCCATGCAAGATACCAGGTTCTCTAAAAATCCAGTAAGTGGTTTGTGCGGAGCGGTGACCTGTTTTGGCAGCCCAACTTTTGGCCTATTTTCTAACTTTGCCAGACCAACATCCAGTAGGCTACCTAACTGTTCCATTTAGTGCCGAACATTAATTTTCTTAATAGGACTGATGAGGTTGCATCAAGTACGTTCCTTAACTGTTCCACCTGCCACGCCTTTCCATTCCATTCCATATATTCCCCCTTTTCTCTGGGCAGCAGAAATCGGAAACAATGACCTGTCTCTACCAGGAAGACCATGGCACATGCAGGAAGTTTGCTAGACCTTTCAGAGCTTGTCATCTGTGACTACATTTATGCCTACATTTGTCTGCAAAGAACAAAAAAGATCAGCAGGCACCAGGCCTAGGAACAAGTCAACTTGTCCGTGGCATGTAGAAAGCTCTCTTTGGGCATGGATCAACAACTGCTAACCAATTTAAGCTCTCCTTTAGAAAGTGAAGTTTATAGGTCTTCCAACAAAAGAATTTCAAACGCTAAGCCGTAATTGTCATAGCGATGTCTGTCCTACACAGCAAAGTGGTCAGATAAAAAAAAAACCAAAATCCAGGACACTCTTCGTTCCTTCCAAAAGCCAGACTTACTCTGCTTTGGAAGAGAAAGCTTTCACCTTCAGCAGATAATGGCTAAAGGGAACCTACATAAAAGAGACCAAGACTGAACAACGAGGAATTTGAGAAGTAGGGTGAGGTCTGGCTATCCTGCTGATAAGTCACTGGGTAGTCACTGACCCTTTCATATCTTGAGCGTGTGCCTGCTGGTTTAATATACTGACTATGTGCTGGTGCTTGTCAAGTATGCCATAGTATGCTGTAGGGAACTGCTGGGAAAGAACTGCACTTTTCTGAATGAGATACCGATCAGAGACTTTTTTTTTTTTTTTTTTTAATTTATTTTTAATTGGCCAAAGGTGGGACAACACAAAAATGAAAAAAAAGCACAGAGTAAGTACAAACTGGGGTGTTGGGAGGGTATGAGACAGGAACAAAGGCGGAACAAAAAACCCAAAGCCAAACCAAACCAACCAACCCAAAATCCAAAGAAGCAAACACCAACAACAGTGCAAGATGAAGGCTCTGTTATCAAGTACTATTGGGAAGGACCAAAAGAAAACCGATTAACTGCAGGGAATAAGGCATTTAGAGAAATACCTTCAAGAGTCATCAACATGTTCAATTCTATTAAGCATTGATTATGCTATGTTAAGCAACATAGCATTGTTTATTTTATCGGGATGCAGCAATACAGTTATTTCTCATCTCGGCTAATAGTCTGTTGCTTCAGCTAACAAATATTGCGAGACAATGTAAGCATTGGGCATCCTCCAGCAATTAAGCACATTTCAGTCCTCTTTGTTAAAGGCTTTTTATTCAAGGTCTTTCATTTGCTTTTTTTGGTGAATGATCTCTCAAGAGGAATGGAAAGCCAAGAACAAACATGCTTCATGACACATTTATTTTAAGTGAAAAGCAGGAGGTTTGCCTAGCTTACCAGAAATACTATCATAATACATAAGGCTGTTAACTGCTACAGCCCCTCCCTTCACTGTTCATTCACTGTAAGCCACAGCGAAGCTTTAACTCAAGCAGATTCGGTTGATTAAAAGCTCACGGTCTCTTTAAGGTGAATTATCATCCATCATTTACAGTTCTGATCACGCAGATCAAGTGGAAGGGAGAAAGGTACACATTTAGTAAAAAACAGGCCATGAAGACATGCTTTAATGTCTAGAGATCGCTTATCTTAGTTGCACAATTTCATCCCAACACCTTTTGCTCAAGGCTTTTATCAGATTGTCTCTCGCCACGCTTGTCTGAGCATGCTCCAAAAATCAGCCATCACAGACACATGCATGTCAACAGTTGCCAAAATTTGTCCGTTAAAATATCAGCATGATCTAGAAGATGGTAGTAGAGATGTATTCGAGACATACAGGCACATCGCGGCATTCGTAACATTCTTTGAAAATGTAACACTAAAAGACCTCTGTCAGAATCACCTGTTTAGGGTGTATTTTGAATTCTGAAATTCTGAAGTGAATTTTGATGTCCGAGACAGAAAACCTTAACCACACCCTTTGATATCACCCTTGCCCCAACAGAAGTTACAGCCTCAAAGAAATGAGCACCACGATGCTCTTAATTGGAACGAAGAGAGTTTTGTTCTTGTTTCAGTTAGGACACTTGAAAAATTTGGTCAAATTGAGGCTTGTGGGAGATAAGGCTTAACCACAAAGCCAATTAGACATAAACATTTCAGAAAAAGGTGCTGTTCAAGATTTACTGTAACTCTCTTCCTTATTTTAAACAAAAGCTCAGATTCACACCATCTCTGCCTGCAAGATTATTATTGAACAGGCGTGGGGAACAACGGAATTGAGAAAAAAGCTGGAAAAGCCACAACCAAACTGGTCTCCTTTGAGGCCTCAACTGGGTCTTCCTGAACAGCTAAGATACAATCATCATTAATCTAAGGAAAAATATTCAAGGATTTTTACAAATGACCCGAACTTCATTCACAAAGCTGTCACTCAGTAATAGTAATAATAAGCAGCCCCTACTTGGAAAAATGACTAGAAAAATTAAGTTTACGAGGTTGGAGCTTGGAAGAGATTGGGAAAGAGAGTGGGAAAGATCCCACTTCTGAAGGTGCTCAACACCACCAGTTTACTTGACTAAATGCAGAAAAAGTTAAGAACCAAAGACCAGAACAGAAAGACCTTATCAGGGAAACTATGCAAAAGGCCAGTGGAAATTAAGAAATAAGAAAAAAAATGCATATTACGAATTTTGGTGCCAGGTCAAAGTGCATTAACTGCTTCTAACATTGGCTGAGTCATTCCCTGCATTCTGCAACCAAAACGTGTGACCAGAAGAGTCATGAGGACAGAGCTCCCCCAAGCCCGATCTCAATCTGCAAGTCAGCATGTTTCATTAGAGAAAGAAAATCTCTCGGCCAAGTAAAATTACTGTGGACAAATATTAGAACTGAAAAAGCAAGAATGAGCTCTCACCCAGAAGGAAACTACTGCATACCTTTTCTGCTATGCCATTTTCTGTAGTATAGATGGCCATCAACTCTGTGTCTTCTGTATCCTGATCACCGCTAGATGTTGCTCCACCATTTATCACAACCTTAAAAATAAAAGAAAAAAAGAAACACGAGGTCTTAAAATAAACATTTGCTCTGCAATCACACCTCGCGTCACTCAGTTTTCTCTCTTGGTACTTGACATCTGCCTTTCATATTTTGTCAGAAAACATCACAAGCATGGCAAGCAACCATTTCTATAATAGCATGTCTAGGAACATACAGAAACTTGAAAGACATCACATACAGCTCCTCAAAGCCTGGACAGTGTCAGCTGAAGGTGGGGGGAAACCAGCAGCAGACCGGAAGAGTTCTTAAGAGGCAGACATGTACAACGGAACGATACAACTGAAAATCTGAGCAAGTAACAGAAGACAAGCAAGTATTTCCTTGCTGTTGTCTGCTACTCTTAGTCAAGCGACTCGGGGCACGAGGGGGGCTGGTGCCTTCTGCAGTAGGACAGTTATTTCTTCTAACCATGAACTGCCAGGGGTATTATTGCATGTCCTGCGAACAGCATTGCTCTGGAGCACACATGTGAAATAACTACCGACAACATAATTGGCCATGTTTATATATAAATAGTAACAAGTGGCAAAAGAGGCTTTACTAACTGCTTGTGGAAATAAAGGTTTTGTACAACATAATTAGCACACAGTATTATTAACTGATTCACACTGAGCTTGACTGTGTAGTACCTGAATGTGTTACTTACAGGCAGGGTGAAAAAGGTGGGATGTTTAGTTTCATCCTCGTATTTGCCTTCTGTCGAGCCTCCTGCCTCCACCGATTTCGATGTGGTATTCTTACCAATCCCCATCGTTTCCAGAATGTCAAGGACTTGCATGCAGTACCCAAGCAGATGCTTCTGGGGTGATGGGCCAAGTACTAAGGACAATTTCTTATTTGAACAGCAGCACCTCCAGGAACCACAAAAATGCTCAGTAATCCAGCTGGGACATTAGGGTTGCTTTTTTAAGTACCGTTAGCATCAATGGCACCTAGAATTGAAGAGAGAAACTGATTTTTTTTCTCGATTCCTTAAGTTATATGAACAAACACACATGCCCCCGCAGCCTTGGTTCCCTTTCACACTCATGACCCGCCAACTCTTACCGTTCCTTTTTGTTTGATAATTAGCAGACTACCATTTAAAGATAAAGCTGATGGTATTTTAAATTCTTTCAGGACGGAATACTGTGTTTATTCTCTCATTCTTCTCTTGTGGTCTTCAACTACTACTAGTATATTGAAACTTAGGTTTTGTTTCAGTTTCACAGTCGTTTCCATAGAACTTTTTGGGAAGAAACTATGCCTGTGCTCCAGCTACACAGCGATGTAGAACAGCTCGCTATTCAACATCCACTGCAAACAATACTTGTGCTTCTTCAAAGAGTGTAAATTTGTAGACCTACTCACAAGTTCACCTCTGTGAAACTAAATCCTTCCTCTTAAAACAACTTATTTTTAAATAAAAAGCATCCGGGAAGCTCAGACGAGATGGACAGTGAAGCGTACCTGACTTTCAGCGAGGCTATTTCAGACAGAGAAACAGCCCTTTCTGCAGAACACCCTTACCCGAAATTACCCCAGTTGCTCAAGGGATGTTCCAAGTAACCTGCCTGATGATGTTGAAGCAACTGCTTCAGGATAATAAACCTGTGCATTTCAATTAGTATCCCTACTATTTGGGCACAGGAACAGAGAAGAGAACCAGTAAGCGGTACGATCTTTCGTTTTCCCAGATGGGTCACTACAGTATAGTTTTCCCACGTCGGCTCTTTATATTAGACCTGCTAGTAGTCCGTGGTCATCCACACTTTCGCCGTTTCCAAGACTAAGGAACACGAATTAACAGATTTGAACCTAAACTGCCCACAGGACAGCACAGAAAATTCTGCAGCGAACCAAGTTTGCAACCTGTAGTTACTGACCTTCAGAAAAAGAAAGTGCGGCTGCAGACAGCTATGGATAAAACAACCTAAGCTACAGATGAAAGTACATGATAGAACCTGAAAAAATGGCCTTTTCAAAATCGTATCAAGTGAAATTTTCTGCAAAGCCAGGAACACATTCAAGCAGCAAAACCCACTGCGCGCTGGCGTTACTTCAAAAGCAAGTGAATGACATTTTCAACTTAATTGCTAGAGGTGGAAATGCAGCTAATGGACATTCAAAAAACACAGTTATGTATATACTAGAAAGCAAAAAAAGTAGCATTTGGGTTTTTTGTTAGGCCTCCCTTCCAAAACGCTGCTCAGGAAAATGCCAGCAGCTCGAATGCCTACTATAATTGCAGTAACAATGAAACTTGATAAAGACCCTTCTGCTAGGGGCAATTTAGGACTGTTTGAAAAATTACAGAGTACTAATATTTTAGAACCTCTTAATAGCTGTTAATTGCCCATTTGCTAGAAAATTCTGGTTACTTCAGGTGACAGAGATATTAATCTTTCAAAGCGATGCAACTTTTCAAGAGAGAAAATATACGTACAGAAGAAATACTACTTGGGCACTGAGATACCCTTGAAGCAGTCCTAATTAAGTCAAAACGTAATGGAATGTAGTGCCTTCAAATAAGGGTTTAATTAAGACTTGTTTCATAAAGTATTAAGATAGCATAATTAATTATTTCTCACTTGAACTTAAGACTAAGGGAGAAGACTAGTTCCAGTACTCACCATCATGCCGTTCTGAAAAAAAGGCATTCCCGTTTTTACAATAACCACAGGCTTCCCCTTTGAAGGTGCACATCTCCAGACATGAACAGCCACTTTAAATTAGTTTGTCTGCTTCTGAGTTTGTGCACAGATAATTGGCAATGCCTTCTCAAATCTTCATAGGAACGTTCGTCTCAAAGCTGCCTATGCAGGTCCGAGAGGCGACACGAACGGGTTAGAGAGGAGTACGAGACATATACTAGTTAAAGGTTTGGGAGCAGTGGGGATATCGGGGG
>JANZLQ010000052.1:19335703-19357850 GCA_026212715.1 Elanus axillaris
GGGGGGTTGAGTGGTTTTGTTTGCTTTTACTGTAGAAGCACAAGGGATTTTTTTTCAAGCACACATGAAAAAAAGAAAAGAATTTGCCTTTTTCTGTCAATGTAGACTTATTTTATTCTCCAAGAAAATCAGTGATGGAGACAGGCGTGGTTTAGTCTGGCAGCTTTATCATCTCAGATTGGAAAGAAAAAGGGAAAAGGCAGAATTACACCTCCCTAACAAATGCAGCCATGCCAATAAAACACCAGTGTAAGAGTTACACCAGCAGGAAACCTGCCATTCAGGAGATCTGGTTTAAGGTATTCTGGCACGATAAGCTTCTTAGTTAGCATTAACTAGCATCTCTACCAATGCAAAAGAAAAGACCATATAATCCTATTTTACTTTGCACTGCAAAACATTTAAGACTGCTATCTTCTCAAAGAAGATGTGATCATTCCTTGGGAATTGTTCGTGAGAATTACATCAGGAGAGCGGGCAAACAAGCTGCGCCTTATATTAATTCTTGAGAGCTGAAACACAACAGCTAGAGTGACAGTGTTTGGATGAGGGTTCCCAGATGGTGACAACCAAGTGACTCCAAATTAACAGGCAAAAATAGCCTCATCTGCTACTTTTCCTAGAGAGAGGGGAGTGTTGTGTTTGTGTACAGACACATACATGCACGCAAGCATTACACAGACGTGTGTCGGGGGGGCAGTCCAAGGAAAATGAGGAGAACTCCCAAACTCTTCTTGCTTATCCTCAGCAATTAAACTTGCACTTAATGGCACAGATCGTAATCCGAGATTCTCAGAATACTTTGACTCTGCAACCAGAAGTGTCAAATTGAAACAGAAATCTTTAGGCAGCAGGTGACCAGGTCATCTGAAAGACAGATTCTTCTCTATCGGCCCTCTTATCCCACCAACTGAGCGTAGCTAAACAAGAGGACTCAGACATTTTATAGCCCTCCTGTAACACATCTAACTGATCAGAAGCTGAAACATCATGTAAAAAGAGATAGAACTCACTGAACGCCAGCTAGGTACACACAGTACACTGAATTATCTGCTGCCTTGGATCAAATGGAAAGGCTAGAAGTGAGATTTCCACTAGGACGCTGATTAACATTCATCTCTTTCTATACAAATTATCTTCAGTGCTCATACATGATTAACCCAGGAAGGCCAAAAGCTGACATGGGTTTACAATGCTTTAGATAAGATTAGTATCTAGACAAACAGCCTACCGCAGGGGATAGTCAGGTGCAAGTTCACAAGAGGAAAATCCTCCTAGCTGGGGAAAGGCCACTCCGCATCTCCGACACGCCTGCCTTTTCTCCAACACACAAATCTTCTTCCACATTTCGTACCGTTGGAACAGGACACAAAGCTACGGGAATGTCTGGTTTGACACATGGTAGTTCTTACACCGTGCGTTTTCATGACTACTAATACCACATTCTCTATTTTACCAAGGGACCTCCTATTTCGCTTAAGCAGGTTACAGTGCATTTCAAAGTTGACGGGAACAAAAAAAGATAAAACCCATCAGAGATGTGCAATGCAAGACTGTAATTAAACGTACTCTTCTTTTTCTTCCTGCAATTTCTGCCTACAAGTCATTACTCTGAAACCTCTACCACAAATAAAAACATTCACTGAAGTATACAACAAAGGTTTTCCTACAGAGAGATCTGCCCATATACCAAGGCAGGCTGCATGAAAAGCTTCCATTTCACAAGGGACCAAACCGCATGCAAGTCTGCCTAAAAATAATTCGAAAACTCATCTCTTAGTAGATTCAAGAGTTACCTTGGGCAGGACAGAAGACACAGATATACACAGAGAGCTTATTAACATGGAAAGGGAAAATGGACCACGAACCCCGTTAAAGGAGTAGGCAATTGCAATATATGCATGTCTTTTCCCTTGCATGCATTGTTTTCTTTAAAAACAACATCATTTGATAATAGTTTTTTGGCTGGACCACACTAAAAATGTTCCCTGCTTTTTTGCGTTAGTCTGAGAATACCCACTAGCAACTGAAGACAAAAAAAAAAAAATAAATTCAGATTTGCTGTGATGGCATTCATCTCTACAGCGCTATATCTGAGGGCCTTTAACATTTGAATCCCGAGTTTGGCAAAGCACAGATTGGGGAAAACAAAACCAATCTGACCCCCAGACTGCCACACGCTTGGGGCAATAGGTTGTTGGGGCTTTTCTGTTTGTTTGGGGTTTTGGTGGGGTTTTTTAAACATCCATTAGAAGAGTGTCAACAGTTTGTCAGGTGCTGTCAGGCTGGCTGCACCAGAACTGGGGAGCAATGCTGTGTTCAGGATATATCGTCAGTACTATAAAGCTTATCGCCCCCCGTTTGCAATAGGCAGACCTAGAGGTTTAACCCTTCGGAAGAAGCTTAGCCTGGACCTCAGGTTCCCCCGTGATTGTCACGATGACTTTCGGCTCTGAAAATCCCTGTTTTTCCAAAGTGTAAGAATGATGCGGGTGTTTTCCCCCAGAAGCTTTAAGAGGGAAGCAGCTCTGTGTGTGTCCTCGTTTGCCAAATTCAAAACAAAAACCTCCTCAAACCATGAGGGTCTTTCCAACTGGATCTCAAATTTCTATCAAGTGAGCCAGGCCCACCATACAAAGATGTTAGCCAAAATACTTAAGACTTTCCATATTGATTTGTGAAGCTGCTTTGAGAGGACAGGAGACAGCTGATCCAGCATAAAGCCGAGCAGACAAACATGAGCAATGGGCACACAGTTCGAATACAACGTAAGCGGCCCAATTGAGTGCGTTGCATGATGGGGCCGCAGCATTTTAGAACTGGTACCAGGTCCCCTAAGGCCACAGCCACAAGCTGCTGGACACTCGGAAATGTTTTACTGCTCTGTAAAGTGGCAGAACTCTCCGCGCAGACAAATGGAAATTGGCTACTCTTTAAATTGTGGTTTGCTGTATTGTTTTCCCGCAAACAGTAAGTTCTGCTGGAGGAGGTCTAGGACAGAAGTAAACCAGCTGGTGGAAGAGTTAAAAGGAGAATCCTAGCTAGTCCGAAAGGTAAGTGTATTTCCCTCCTAGCCCTTAGCATAGTAGAAGTGTCAAACAGAATTAACTAGTTAATCAGTACCTGTGATCCTCTTGTCTCCATCTTGACTGCGGAAATATCAGGAGCTGACCTATATGCAGCGGCCTTACACTGCTGTGCAAGGGAAACACTCGTAAAGGAAGCACAACAGGCGCGGTTATAAAACAAGCTGGCGATGGAACAGCACATTCTTTAGGGCGTACTGACGGAAAAGCTCCCAGGAGCACTAATGCAGGTATGCCACCTGGTAAGCACATGTCGCACCGCCCCGAGGAAGGAGCGACGTCAGATCCAACCCAAGACCTTCCTGGCTTTTACAGACAGCTGTAAAGAGAGCTCAGTCTGCTGCACACACTAAGGAGATTAGAATCAATTTAAGGTGACAGCTTAATTACAATCTTCAATTTATTATTTGTAATTAGCCGTCAGAATCATGTGAATAACAACAACTTTCTCCTGCAAGCAGAGATGACGCTCAGCCAGAAGTTGTCCAACCTTACATCAACCCAGGTTAGCTTCACCGAAATTTTAAGTAAATTCAAAACACTTCAGGCGAATAACCTGAACTGCAGCAGTACATCTGGAGCTCCACCACCTCCAATGGCAGTTTCAAGTGTCTGGCATCTCTAGAACTCAGGCACATGATGTGTTTAAATACAAATCAAGGCGTCCTCTACGTCTGAGATTATAATTATGGCAACAGACACACAACAGAGATGTGGAAAGGCACTTGGACTTCCGGCACGTCAGGGTATTTTATCGTTAAAATGAACCAAGTCTGAGCAGAAGATAGAACCAGTTTTAAAATCCACTTCACTCGCTCAGTACCCAGTCCTGTGAGCACTGCAGAGCTGCCTCGGGAAAGGGCACGCTGCAGACCACGACTGAAGTTAAATTCTCAGTCCCCGTAGCATGGGACAGCTATGAAGAATTCAAGCCGGTAACAAATGCACCGCATTTACTTTGTTTAGTTTAAGAAAGTGCATTCTGGCCAAGCAGCTAGTGCTACTCTACAGGAGTAGGGACTTACTACAGAGAAACTGCATGCCGTAGGACAGAGCTGCTTACAGCTCGGCTGCCAGCCGACGCTCACCAAGAGACGTGGAGACGGCGGCCAGGCGGACACGCGGCTCGGATCAGCACGAGAGTATCCAGGGAGATGCAGATGGCTGCAGAAGGCGGCAGGATGGATGCCAAGAGATCAGGGAAGTTTTGAAAGAAACTCCTTCACCAAAACACTGTACCAAACTGATTAGGGAAACAGGAGTGCTTCTGTGCTTTCAAGACTGGCAATGCAGACAATTTAGGAATTTTGTGGAGGCTCCAATTAGACAAGTTTACTTACAGGGTACAGCTACCCCTGGCCAGACACACAGCTCAACACAAAAGCAAGGCAGTTCCCAGTTAATTATGGAACAGCAGCTTTCTCCAGATTGCTACTGGCTCTAGTTAATGCCTGTTGCACAGAATTTCTGTATCGATTTTCTGCCATTAAGGTATTAAAAACCAAAGACTCCTCTTCCTGTTATTAGGCACACCTTGTCTTCTGTGCATCAGATGCGAGCTACGGGCACTGTGGTTTGTATTTGTGTGTGTCCTCGCTTCTGCAAGTCCCTTTTAATACTAGAAGAACCTTAGAACAAGATTCCCCCTTTCACTCTCCAGCCTGCCTGCCATAGCCATTCACATCTGTTCTTTTAACAGCATAAATGCAGTAAGCCTGAATTTTTTTTTTTCTGAGAAACTGTTAAAAATGAAACAATACATTATCAAGGGGTTTTAAAATATTATTGACCAAATTATAAGGGATCAAAAGAGTAGCAATTTGTTACTCAAAGCTGTCCAAGAAGTTGCTTGATGTTTTCCTACAAAGCAAAAAAGGTCCTCCCCATTTCAAAGAATTCATCAACAAGTATCTGATCGGCGAGGCTAATAAATCCCAACAAGTACTTAACATGATGCAATCAAAGTACTGTCTGCAGGCCCGCAATCACAAGTTCAATTGCTTCACAGTGCTGGCCACGAGTATTACATCTCCAGATTGGCACGTGGATACAGTGCCTGCGAGGTCCCTCTACCCCACAAACTGTTCCAGATACGTAGGTGTGCCCGAAGGGCACTTCTCCCACCTTCCAGGGGATTTTGACCACCTTGCAGAAGTGAAAAAAGCTGCACAGCACCTGTGCTTAATCTTCTGTTGCTACATGTAAAAACCATCTTCCTGCTTTAGTCTTAAGTAGAGCTCTTCCTCAGGCTATTTTGAAACTGAGCCTCTCTGGTCCAAAAAAATACTCGTGATTTGTCTTTACCAGGTGCCTCTTGCGCCCAGAGGTCCTTCCTGTGAAATGAGACTGCGCTGAAATGCTACCATATCCTTACATGCCGCAGACATTTTTCCCCCTCCACTTGTGCAAACTACATCCACACTTAAAAAAGGAAAGTATGCTTCAAATTCCTAACGCAACACTACGCAAAAAGACATCATTCCCCTTTACCTGCAGCAGAAGCAAAGAAAGCGCTGCTCAATGTGGCCACACTTGCTAACATTTCACAAAATCACAGAACGGGTTGGGTTGGAAGGGACCTTGAGGATCATCTAGTTCCAAATCCCCTGCCACAGGCCGGGACACCTTCCGCTACGCCAGGTTGTAAAAAACAGCAGTTGACAGGCACTTTAAGAAGTTTCGGTCCAGAGTTAGTTTCTCGCTTCACTTCAAAGTACATCTTCAAAGCGCAAACATATTCCTTCCTCGTAGGCACTAAAGAATTTTTAAGTAGTTGGTATTTTGACTGCCATCCAGAACAGTATGTCTTAACAACTGACCAACATTATTAGGACATGTCTACACAAAGATGCACAGCAAAGTTATGCCGAGCACAAACCTTATGTTGATTTAAAGCACATTAGCTAAATCTCATTAACTTCCTGTGTGAATGAGCTTGTTGAGAACGAGGACTTAAATCCAACTGAATGAGACATTTAACAAAGGATCTCACAGCTTTCAAAAACTGTATGTTTGGTTACTCAAATTATTAAAAAAAGAGCTTATTTAGGCTGTGGTTCTAAACCAAAGTATCTGAAATACGAGTATTTCCAGCAAGTATAGGTCAACCTGAAGGTGTGTTTGGTCAAAAACATTGGTCAAGCCGTTCCTCACTCATCTTCCACCCCTTACTCCCTCATTTTATTGTTCCCATAGGCGACAGTTTTGCCAAATTTCCGTGCAGCGCGTGCACCACCCTCCACAGGAGATCCCATCAATGCGTACGCGACGGTCTGCATTAACAGAGTCCTAACGAAAGACCAAGAAAGAAGTATACAAAAGAAGCTGTTAAGATTACATTTCAAAGAAGCGCAAGCAAAATCTAGGAGATAACAATTTTACAGCCTGACATCAAGTGACTGCTATCAAATGACACCTGCGGTGTTCTCTAGGTAGCAATGACGCTCACGGTAAATAAAAATGAAATAGCGTATCACTGTTCTTTATGAAACACATCACTACTTTATAGTCTCACTTGCAGCACAGTACACCCCTCTCACTGTTTATGGTACACATTAACTTGATTTATAATAGTATGCAGTCCTTAGAATCTCCCCGTGGAGCATTAATAATCTAAGAATTCAGATACCTCCGCATTATTATGGATGTTAATACACAGTTCATTAAGCTCCTTCACAGCATTCAGAAAGAAACCTGAGCACACACTGGTTCTCTTAGCTTGCTTTGTACTTCTCCTTGGCACTTTGATGAAAGCTACTTTTTTTTCCAAGACCTTAATCACATTAAAACGAAGGTGAAGTTAGAAACTCATCTAGGAAAAATTCCATTTATTAAAAAAAATCAGGGTAACGTGCCAGCTTTTTCAACTCTGAATACGAAGCTCTTTTCCAAAGGCTTAGGCATTCCTGCGTCTGCTTTTGAAACAGATACTCGCTCCTTGCTGAAAGAGAACAATTTTAGTCCAGTAAGCAATATAAAACCAGTAACCGATTACACACTTGAAAAGGTTTACACCGAGTTGATCTATCAGGCTTGTCCCGAAACAATTTTTTCACTTCCATTTAACATAACTTAGTAAGAGATTTGGAAATCAAGAAACTTACAAAAAAACTAACCAAGATGCTGTACTTCTGGGGTCAAACAGTCTTAAAATCTCTTTTTTGCTACTTAAACCTAATATAAGTTTCTCCCATTTTAAGACTTAAAAGGAAGCCAAAGTTTACAGGTACAGAGGAAAGAGGGTAAATACTTTTGAGTCTCTCTTTACAGTAATAACAATTTTTAAATGAAAAACTCAGTCCTCAAATCTTTAAGACATTGAAACTTAGCTGTTGAAAAACCGAGTTTGTCAGGTTTCAGTTTTCCTACTTCATAATGCCCACACTGAAGCAGCTGAATTTTTGTAACCACCCCCATTAACACCTGAATTCAAAGAAGCTCTTACCTCCAAGAAACCTGTACCAACTCCTGCAGACCGTCTCGGCCAATTCCTCCACCGCCCTTCTTCCAGCCTCTGCTCAGTGCAACAGTTCGAGCTGCAAGCCGCAGCCTGAAAGGATGCAGACATACCGAAGGAGGATTTTTATAATCTGGTTGGGCTCACTACGTTGTATAACTGTACAGTGTCCAATCACCATCGCTGCGCGTTACACAACGGCTGAAATGCAGGAAGACCCCACACGGTCATAAACTGTTACTACACGCCTCTGCCATAGTTACGGAAAATAAGCGGACGGAGCGTCGGCGTCTCTGAGTAACAGCAGACGGAGCGCATACGGATCGACCCGAACAAGGAGGTTTGCATAACCCACTCTCTTCTACAGGGAGAAAAGCCAGCCAGGGCACTCAAAATTCAAGTTGCATAGATATTTAACGTGCCTGACTCCAACAGCTGTCATCGGGATTTTCTCCACCAAGTGAGCATTTCCGCAAGCCTCTGTTGTGCAACTTGCACGGAACTATTTTTATTAGCACTTGGGCAGTTCTCAGGAGGTCCCAGATCTCAAAGCTCCGTTCCCTAAGAGAAGGCTTATCCCTCCTCAGCCCCACCAAGAACTGCAAACACACCAGGGCACCTGTGCTGGTCTCATTCACTTTCCCAATGGAAAAATCCTGGATAAAAAAGCGATGGCCCGGGCCACAAAGCAAAGCGAGACGGAGGGAGGCAGGAGCCTAAGCGAGACTTGAAACAACAAAACGTTAATTCACGCGCAGTCCTCCCACACGAGTCTGTTGTTCTCCCCGAGACCCACCTCTCTTTCTGCAGGAGGACAGCACTGTCGCAAGGCTGCCCTTACGCTCCCGGACATCGGACATCCCTTTACAACCGGTCGCGTCACAGCCCCCGCCTCGTTATCGCTTGCCATCAGGTTGGCACAGCACCCGCGCCCTACGAGGGAGGCCGTTCTGCGGCCATCTCTCCGCATAGGTCGCAAGCTCGCGCTACTAACGAGACGCCACCCGTTAAGCGACCATTAAAACAGGCCGCCAAAAAACAGGCGCTTTCTGCCCGCACCTGCGGGCAGCCTCTCCGGGAGCCCAGCGGCGAGCCGGCCGAGCGCCCCGCGCTCCAAGGCCGAGCAACCAGCCCGACTTTACCTGAAACACACCTTCTGGACCCAAAGTCGGGAGGCAGAAGACGGGCCGATGGTGCCGTCTACCCCCCGCCGCTGTACGGGGAGGCTCGGAGGCCGACGGCCAGGACCCGACAGCTGCGACCGGCAGCAGATGAGAAATCGGCGTGTGCTTGCTCTTGCATCAAAGAACCCAGTGCTGAACAGGGCGCCTTTAATTGAAAGCTGACGCTTAGTATGCGCAATGCTCGCTCTTCGTCATTTACTAAGAATGCGCGGAAGAAAGCCAATTATCTCCACTGATTATTTTATGCAATGCGTGCGTATATAAAACCGCATTACGTTCCAGCATTTAATCTCCACTGCAAAGAGATGTTGAAAAGTCTCCTCCACTCGCTCCTTTTCCAATTACTAGCTTCTTCCCTTCACTCTTCTGAATTCCAAATGTTTTCACGAACAGAAACATCTTTCAACTTCAATACGGAGAAAGCTTACAGCCCTTAATGGAAGCATCAACATATCTTAAAGTTTTAAGACGGTAAAACATAAACTGCTGTACCACAGGTCAACAGGACTGCCTGCAAGATCACTCATCTACAATACTTCTGAGGAATATGCTGGAAATTATTTCAGATTCAAGGCGTTTGATGTGCTCACAGAGAGCTACGGGGCTAAGTGATCAATGGCAAGAAAAAACTTTAAATTTTTGAGACAAATAAATAATTTGATTTTTTACTCTAATGGCCAGATTATTTTTTTTTTAAATAGCTGCATTAAACAATGCCAGGGACTCCGATGCTGTTTGCCCTGAATATCATAGTTCAAAGTATAATCGAGTTCAGTGCAAGTAACATTACTTAAGTATCCAACTGAGCAAGACTTTTCCATTTACCTTACAATTAAAACTAATTGCTCCAAAGTTCATCACTGGTGAGTAGAGAATTTCATCATTCAAAAGATTTATTTCTGATTACTTACTATTTACGTTCAATAATTTAGTTCAAAGAAGCCACCTACTAATCTGGATGCCTCCGCTCAAAACCCAGCGTCCATGATCGACAGTCTGGAGAGGTCTAATGGCAGGTTGTTTGGATAAAATCCCTTGCAGTGAATACGTACTTAATCACTGCCATGTTTGAGATTAATGCTAATTCAAGGTACAACTGTTGCAACTACTGTTTCAAGACAGTGGAGTATTTTACCGCGCATCTTCAAACTCCGCAATACTGTGAAGGACAGGCAGGAATAAACAGACGAGCAGCTCTGTGTATTGCTGCACTTTACTGATGGAAGTCAAATCACAGCAGACAATTTACCTTGCTCTACTTCAGTGCAGGAAGCATTGTTGTGATGCTCCTCCATAGCTAGGCGTCATTTTTATTACCCGCTTAATATCTGAAATATAAACTGCTGGAAGCATTTCTCTTGCTTGAGAATGTTACTCCGAGGAGGAGTTCACTTCTGATTACTATGAGAAAATCCACTTTTTTGCCGCCTTCTCCGTCATACAGTGTTCAGTTTAAGGATGAAACAAATACTCCAGAGTGCTCTAGACAAATTACAAATGTTTGCTGTTAGACAGACATTGCTAAACTAACTGACAATTTACAGGCAACGTTCCGAGTTTGAATATTTATTCTGAGGCCACTCTCCCTAGTTTTGCAGCACTCGGAGTCCAGACAAAATTATTCTCTGAAGTCGCCGATTTCCACTGTACCGAAAACCGTGTCTCGTGTATAGGGATGGCACACAATGGTTATCTCATATGATCAAAACCGGTAATAGTATGACCCAGTGACCACAAACACCTGGTAACGAAACCCCCTCTGAACCTTCCTATATTGCCAGGTAGTAACAAGAAAAACACACAACATAAAAAGGCAAGTCTGATGCAGTCACCAAAAGACTGTTAAGAAGAGGTTCTCTGTTGCACAAGTTATATATATAGTTAAAAACAACAACAAAAAAAGCCTGTTCCAGCATAGCAGATGCCTCACAAATCTTCGGCTGTTGCAAGGCACCCTTCTCAGAGCAACGCTGTCAGAAAAAGGCACATCTTCTTTGCAAGAACGTCCTGTTTCACCAGGAGGGTGAGGTGTAGGATGCCTCATTTATGATGGCGAAACGAGTCTCCCGACTACGTTTTTGCAGCAATCTCCTAATGTAAGTATTCTTCCTACCAATATGTAATCTTTTACATCAGTGAAAAGATTCCATTCATACAGCAGACTTGCATGAGCATCTTCCAGAATATACTTAACATAATACAGCAAACACAAGAAAATAGCATCAGACACTAGTAGAAGAAATAGATCCACTTCCACCCACAACTTGGAACAGCAGAAAGACTTAAGCCATTAAGTTTGATCTTACAGAGACATTTATAAATCCACTGAATTATAAATTCCTTGAAAAAGCACTTACCAGAAGATATGCTTTAATATGAAAACATCTACCATTTTCTTCCCTAATGCTGTACCAGGTATACACAAAGAATTACTGAAATTGCTTTGAAAGCTTACCATTTAATTCAATGAGCAATGCATGGTCCTGGGCACTACTTACACATACCCTTTATACATGACTCAACCCATTAAAATGTACATGCCTCTCATCTAACAGAAAGGATACCTAGAGGCAGTCCATGCAAAGCAAATTCCACTTTTCCAGTTAAAGAGAATGCAATGCTTTGTCCGCAACTTCCTTCCTTCTTAAATCCTGAATGCAGTCACAGCTTGTATTACGGTGTTTCTTATAACTTTTTCCCGAAACTGTGTATTTTGAAACACTTGTAAGAAAAATCTAATGTCCGAGACGTACATCAAAGCAGACTGACAGTTCTTCTACGTAAAGAAATAATTACAAGATGGAAGTGCCTTTAAAAATACCTTTGGCTGACTTCTGGGCAAGAAATAAGAAATAATTTTCAAGGAAAAACAACAACAGAAAGGTAGTGAAGCCAAGCCATACACGCCACAGGCACAGATCAAAGCGCTTCAAAAATTAATGGAGAAGGAATGTGCTTTTTGCGACCTGCTATTGTATTCACCGTGTCCATAAACTAAGTCAGACGCCTACATCTTTCCTGGACCTCCAGGTATGCTTGTAATTAAAGGGAATAGCTCAAATCATTTTTCTTCTAAGAACTGACAGAAGTAAGACGCATTTATTGGTCAACATAGCATCATGCGAGGCTGCTGACCGCAACCCTTAAAGCATCATTACCTTCAAGTATTGCCAGATGCCCCGGGAAACACTGTTGACTTCAACATATGCTTAGGAGACCATGGTATACAGCCCAAACTCAAGTACGCAGTAACTCAGCCGAAGGAACAACACACAACCGACCTAGTAAGTCCGAGTTATCTCATAACCCTACACCTAATAAGCTACCAACGGGAACTCTACGATTAGACTTCACATCTACACCTTCAGTCTCCTCATTTCTCGAACACCAGACCACAGAAGCTCACCCTAGGGGCAGTCACGGGTCCTAGCCACGAGCAAAAACCCATGATCAGCCCAACAGCTCTGACCTATTCAATGCCGCAGACCACAAAACAGAGTGGACTTGCAAATGTATATACTAAGTCTAGACTTTAAACATCTGTTGGTGTTATCTGCTAAAGCTGCAGTTTTGTCATTTTTTGGTATTACTTTGGCATTATTTTACTGCTACCATTCAGTTAGCATACTCATGTTTTACCTTTCTCTCTCCCTCTCTCCGAATCTCTCCATCTTTGTGACTGCAAATAGCTTCAAAAGTGTGGGCTAAATCTCTGTACAGAAAAAAACAGCAGACTGATCATGCTACAGGCTGAGCAGAGAACATGGCAAGTTCCGCCCTTTAGTTGAAGGATAGCCTGTTATTTTCATCTCCTAAAGGCAAAACACGTCTGCACAAAAAACGTTCATACAGTTCTGAACTCGACACACCATTTGCTCAGACGCCTAGAAATCTACCTGCACTAAATAGTGAGCAGCCAGGTTGAAAACTTCAGCTGCACGACTAAACGTTTTAAAACGGGGCGGGGGGGAGAGCAGACAGCCCTACTTCTGTTCAGTGATCCTGGTACCTCATTCACGGTTCAGTAAGCAAATGGCAAACGCAGCTTCCCAGCGCTGCCCAACGGCTCCTGCAGCCACAACTCCTCCTCCCACCAGTCCCAACCTCCTTCATCTGAAATGAAAAAAGCCCTTTTAATCTTCAAAGCATGGCCACAAGTCAGTCTCAAACTTAGCACGCTTTTTAATTTTCTTTTTAATTATCCAGTTGGGAGAGTTATGCCCTCCTTGCTCAGTGACCTTTCACTCCTTCAAGATTATTTCAAGAAATCTTTCCTGGGAATAATCTGCAAATTTATACCACTTGTAGAGGAAATGTTTCAAGGCTTCCAAGCACTGAGGGGGAGAGGCAGCATGATTCTTCGTGTGCTTTTGTGCAGGCAGCCTTTGCTGTGTCGCACGGTACTCACAGTTCTGCAGGCCAAGTATCTTCTGGTTTCAGACTGCTGACTGCTGCGAGCACAATCCCGGCACGTCTGCTCCAATACCTCCCCAAAAGTAAGTTGTCACCATGCTGGGTTTTAGAGCCCTCGAGTCCTTACCTGGAGCCAACCCCCAAAGGGGCAAGAGAATTTCCTTCTGCGGGAACTGGCAAAAGGCAAGGCACAAGCAGATCATCTATTGGTGCCATCCAGCAATAATAGATGCTATTATTAATTATATTAGCAATAATAGATGCCATTCTTACTGCTGGTAACTGTTGGCCAACCGTTTGTACCATGACTTCTGGTCATTAAGCATAGCTTGGATTCCCATAGCCATAGCCACAGGGAAAAATTAAGTCATTATTGCCATTAATGATTTTTAAGTTAAACCAGCACTACTTAACCGTCTGCCCACACACTAAACAACTGTATGCAATCCTACACTTGATTCCCACACGTTAAGCCAACCAATTACTAATTTCTTAATTTCACAACGAGCCTGGAAGCGTTTATAGAGACAGGCTTGTGTTTAACCAGACTTGCTAGTTAACTTCCCGTACTCATGTTTCAGACGGCTTAGGTGAAAGCGTTACCTGCACACCAATCATCATCTGCTTCCTCATAAACGTGCATTTGTACGGCTTGCTCACGGCTTCAGAAGTTAACGTGACGCCACCGGTTCAGCCCTCTGACTCCACAGGGACAATTAGTAGAGACAGGAGGCAACTAGGACCTGTTGAAACGCAGCTAACATCCAACCTGTACGTCACATAACATGTTACCACGCAGAGATGCAAGATGTAATTTAGTCCAATGGCTTTGAAGATTTTTCTCCATACGTAAGCAGTTAATTAAGAATGCATTAAATATATATTAATGCATCAAATATCGCTACAGGCAACAAAACTGTTAAAGAAGGCTAAGTGAATTTTTCTCCAACTGAAGTGTCAGAAATGGAACAGTTCACTTAATACCAAAGGGATTGCTCAGGAAAAGCACAAAAAATTGTAATAGTTTGACAGAGTTCACATTACTTATACTAATATTTATGCCAACTATGGTTTATTGAAGGAAAGCTTTTTGGTAAGACATGGCTTTCACAAAAAAGTATTGTGGCAACATTTACTGGAATACTTTTTTGTGATTTTTTGCCAGTAAAACGACCCTTTTTTAGCCGATATGCTGCGGTTTCAATATTGTACCTTACCGATTCCTTCATCTTCAGGGCTCTTTCGCAGATGTCTGTATAGCACTACTTTAAAAAAAGAATTTAAAAAATCGCAATTATTCCTACTTAATTGGCATCACTTAAAATGCGAGAATTCTTTGCTGCTATTTGGACTAATGTCATTTAGGCATACGTTTTGCCCTCAAACAAATTTTTCCATTTGAATAATTAAGAGGAGACGGGACCAGTACAGATAGAGTCTCCTTTGAAGGTACCCACATGCTGTGCTGTCTCCATAATAAATCTATTACCTGCCATTCAACAAAACATTATCTGTCACAACAGCCTCCAGAACAAAAACAGTAATTAGACGCGGATCTTAATACACTCAGTGCACTGTTCTGCGGTCCACGATCCAGCGGGTGTAGAAAGCAAGGAACGGTGCAACTAAGCGAGACTAAAAATTGGGCTAATACTGACCATAAAATCTTTACCAAAACCAAACAGCCAAGGAGGAGAGCTCAGATAACACTCTGGGTTTAGGCTCATTTATACTAAGAAACTTAACAGAAGGCTTAATTGACAGCTTGGCTCGCTTCGGTTGTGCCTTATTAGGCATCTTCATGAAAAGTATTAAATGTGTTTGATCCCTTCCAAAGAAAAGGAAGACTCATTAGCAATGGATGTTTACAAGTACCCAGGGCTCAAGATTACAGGAGTTCTTCCCCTTCTGCAGAAGGGGCTTTTCAGATCTATGTTTTTACAAGAAGGATCACGTATCGTCTCTGAAAGAGCTCAGGCTTCCATCCTTTGCTTTTTCTGATATTTGCAAACAAGACAGATGGACAATGGAAACGTCAGCTCGTTTGAAAGCCCGACTCCTAAGAGCCGACTCACTTTAACAGACCTCAGTATGCGACTAGCAATCCAGGAAAATTCAAGCCGCAGGGCCAGTCAGCACTAAAGGTTATTATTTATACCAAGCCAGATTTTCTGTTTTCCTATGTTCTGAAATGAATACAGCACAAATCGAGCTGTTCCCATTCAATTTTCAGTTTCTGGCTAGAGCAAATAAATGGATATACTATCTTACTACAACAAAACCACAACACTTGGCTATTAAAAAAATAAAGCCACCCCCTCTTCCACATCATTTTTTTGTTTGAGTTTTAAAAGCATCTACCAGTAAGTTGAAATAAACTAGAGGTAACCAGCAAGTGTCTAACAGTCTGAATAAACCAGAACAGAGCCCTATAAAATTATATCGATAGTAACTATTATGCTCAGCATAACGTCCCCAAATTCTGCACACAAAGTTAAATGGTACCCATGAAAATACATATTTCCAATATCAGCAAATGGCTGTAACTGTTATTGTTCCCATACACAAAAGGACACAGAACAGTATGAGAATATCACAATTATGTCTTGCAGTCTGATCCTACAGAATAGGGACCGGGAGCTCCAATTTCTTTCTGGTCAGTCTGAATCCTAATCGTTTCTTTGGTTTCTCCTTCATACAATGAAATGCTCATTAGGAAACTGTACTCTTTAGGCTTTTATCCAAAAATCCAATCGGTTAAAATATGACCAAGCAAATGCTTCTTGTATCAGGAACATCTAGCTCAACTTTCAGAAACAATTCATTTTGTATAAAAAAAAGAAAAAGAAAAAAAAAAAGCTGCTATAACTTGTGAAGCTGCTGGTGCTTTAGAGTACATTGTCTGCAAAAACAAGGCCGTGTTGTCTTTGCTCAGGTATGGTAAGGGTTTGAATACACGACTCCCCCCACAAAAGGCAAATAATAAACACAGCAAAAATCGTAGAGTTTACACATTTATTTTCCTGCCATTAGGATTCAAAGACTTCATGGAAATTCAAACCTCATCAGAGAACAGTCCATTAAGCACTATTAGCTCTGGGATGTTTTCATTGTATTCAGCCCACAAAATAAGAAGGAAGTTGCTAACTTTGCAGTGCAGCGTTTTATTTCCATTCCAAGCTTCTAAATAAAAAGTGAAAGTCGTGACACAGAGTCACATGCCCGTTTCTGAGATACTCTACATGAACTTGAATACCGCTAAGAACAGATACGCACTTTTTTCTTTAAAAGCACAACAAAACCGCAACACTGAGCTATATGCTTAAATTCAAGACAATACAGGTAAGTGATAAAAGGAACAAGGCCAGCAAAAAAAAAAAAAAAAGAAACCCTTCAGATCACTACTTCTGAGCTAGAAAAGAAAGCGTGTTCCATAAGGACGTGCTCAAGGGCAGACCCCAGCAGCCAAACCTTTCCAGCATTTCTTTCCCACTGCTAAGACCAGGTCAACAACGACCCGCGCAGCACTGAAAGACTGGGATAAATTCACTAACAGCACATTAACCGCCTCCTCCTATAAACGCAGCTAAGAGCACACTCAGCAGATGGAGTGTTTAAGGTACCTTCCTATCAAAGCTTCCAAACCGCACTCGATTCTCCCGACTTTTTCACCACCTTACAAGCGTACCAATAGCTAGTATACCGCTAAAAGAGGCCTTATTGCCCTAGGCTGCCATTTCATGGCCACGCAAACCAAGAGTAAATCCAATTCGAACTACCCAAAGCATCCACACCCGAGGTTAATGCCCAGGAATCCAAGTGGCTAATGCCCCCCCCCCAAGTCGCTTTTTACTTACTTTCCTGCTGCGCCAGCACTGCTGTCTACCATGCATTCTCAAAATGCTTCAGCCAACTGTTCAATGGCACAAGCGCTGCAATAGTTCGATTTAAAAATAAATTCAGACAACAAATTTGGGGGACACGCAGCCATTTGAAATCCGTTCAGTGAGTCACTACGTTTCAGAACAGTCAAAACCAAAATAACGGTGAGTCAATCTCTCCTTCACCATTTATACTAATTTCAGCCCATACTTCAAGCAATTTTCATCTAAAGCAAGCGTAAGGGAAACGGGTACCGCATGAAAACAATCCCTTTTATCACAAAGGAGATAACAAGCCAATCCTCGTTAAATCCGAACACGCGTAAGAAAGTTCAGTTATTGCTTTCATACCACACAGAGCCTGAAAGTTCAAAAATACCCACAGGTACCGTGCCGCTCGCGCAGCTCCTCAAACACAATTACAGCTGGACTAATCTGCTCCCATCTGCTCCTAAAAATACAACTATCAGACAGGGCTTGTTTTCTCAGGCATTCTGCTGACGCAAGTACAAGATCAAAACATCACTCATTCAGAGGAGAAAGATTTATCAGTCTCCATAATACGCAAGCTAAAATCCAGCTATACCATCATTCCAAGGCGCACGTGACACACTTACCAATGCACATCAATTTCATTACATGCTTAGTGACGGAGGTTTTGGGGGAAGAATAAAATATCCTGCCTGCCTGGATGTGATGAGAAGAAATTCTGGAAATTCCCCTTCAACAGAATAGGACAAAGTTTATTCTCTTCTGAAGCAGTTTTAAAAAAAATAATTAAAAAAAAAAAAAAAGTAAGACCAGACACTTGGATGGTAACTGCATTCCCCCCGGCCCTCCATAACCAGCACTTTCATCTTCTGGCCTGAGAACTGAGACACAAGGAGATTTAGATCACTGAATTTCTAATTATAAACCCGTTAAAAAGGTAGTTTTATAACTACCTCAAGCCCAGCCATTCCCCCGCAAACGATAAAATGCAGCTGTTGGATAGGAACAAAGAGTATTTCAACACGTGCCCGCGGCGCAGGACGGAGACAACCAACTCGTGCGCTTTGGGACTTCCTCGCAACAGCCTGGCGGGCACCTCGGCTGCCGGCCCGTCCTTCCCGAAACCAACCCAGAGTTTTCAAGCCCCAACCAGCCCAAGCCTACTCTGGGGCCACGGCACAGCCAAGAGAAGAGTCACAGCTCTCTGCAGACCCAAGGTGAATGACGATTCGCTATTTGCTAGACTGATGACAATATTTAATACCAAAAAATAAGTCATGAAACCTCCGAGAGCACACTGGATGAGAAAACCATGGCAGACGCAGAGTGCGCCACTAGGCACACTCTATTTCTGATGCCATACACGTTTTTATTGCTATGTTTGGCAACAGAATTGGCCAAGATTAATGTTGAGTGCGAGGAATAAAACTAGAACAGAAGACTTCTTAACTAGAAGCCTAGTTCTCCCTCCTACTTCTTTTCCCCACCAAGAGCCAGCAATGTTTCAACACCCCAATTCCCTTTCCCAAGGAGGTAGTTCTACTCCTTTCATGGCCAAATTACCATGGCAAGAAATCCACATTTAGAGCTGTCTCTAATAGAAGAACATTCAAATAGCAGACATTTCCTTCCCATAACCTGAATATGGGCAAATATCATCAGATTTCTTCTCTGCCTTCAAATAAACATTGTCGTAAGATGGCTCATAACAACTAAAAATATTTAGTCATAAAGAAAATATGCTCCCCAGTACTGATAAAAGTGTTATGTGCAGCACCAGGAAGTTAGCACAATGTCTTAATGCACTTCACTCCTGGGAATGGCTAGAGAACACAGCAAATAGCTTTCATTTTAAATGATTTATTTTATTCCTGCCTTATACTACACCACAATGCATCTCTCTTTATTCATCCTGACTGTCATTATTTGCTTCCTACAGCTTTTAAGTAAAATAAAACACACCGTAACTGCTGTCAGACCATTTCATGATGACCACTAAGGCTTCGTAAATAAGAACACTTGATCCAAATAAATTTTTCCAGCAATACGTGAACCATCATCTTCAATGGAAGAAAAACTGTTCTGCGAAGCCATCTGCGTTTTCTCTTGTAAGGAAAAATGCATAAAGAAGTGTTCAAAAGTAAAATAAATCTATCGAAGAAATGGCCCCACAGAATCTTTTCAGGCTTGAGTTTTCTTCCTTTTTTCTTTTTTTCTTACATGGTTCACACAAAGACGCTGACAGGAACAGCTGTAGCAGAACACGATCTTCCAAAAATCACCTTGCATGGGACACTAGTTTGTCATCTGCTATGAACCGGAATAGCTCCCGAGGGCAGGCCAGTTGACTTCCCCCTGTAAACACTAGGATCAGAAGAGGTTAACTGCTGCAGTTCAGATTAGGTCATTAGAACAGCTTAACAGCCACTTCTGGAGGAATCCATACTGAAGATGGGTGAAGTTTCACCCATTTATTTTCCAATCGTCTCCAATCAACCCAAACAGCACAACAAAGCCACTTCATAGCACAATAAGAAAGCCCATTAGATTGAGGAAGTTGACAGATTTGGCTGTATCAAGAAGAAAAGGAAAAAAAAAAAGAAACAGTGACAGAATCAAAGAAAGAAAACTCAACTTGGTTTAATTTAAAAACCTTTGAAATAGTAACTGCATACAAATGCAGCATCTCCTACAGAGTCTTCTAAACAAATGCAGGGAAAATCCACAGTCGTAAAGTTTCCTGTTGCGGGGGGAGGGTTGGGGATATGAAAAAAAATAATCCTCAAACACCGCCATTATCTCAAGCTCTCCCTGAAGAAAAGAGTCTCCAACCAACTAATACCAACAAAGACACAACCTTTTACTTCTCCACTGGAATTCAACTCGAGGTTAGCTTCAACTACAAAAGACAGAAATTCTACTATGAGAGCAGTCTTTAAAAAAAAAACAACCAAACAACCACAAACATACGCGTACACCACTCAGTACGGCTTTACAGATGCACGCACAGGTCTACCCATGGCTCAGGGAGGGGAAGGAGCAGGTAAAAATTCTCCAAACAGATCTGGAGATATAAAATTCTCCAAACAGATCTGGCTTCAATATAAAGGCAAGGCTTTTGCCGGGTAGCCCAAAAAAGCTCCCTGACCTCACCGACTGAGCAGCCATCCGTACGGGGGTACCAGCTCCGCCGAGGGGTCACCGCAAGGCTGGGAGTCCACAGCTGGTGATGGATGGGGGCTGCTTAAATTGGTGCTGTCACCAAAGGAAACGTTCATCGACCCGCAGCCCAAATCATCCTACTATTTGAAAAGGTCTTTTTCCTTCAGATTTGCTTCCGTACTGAAGATGCGGAACGAGCAAGAGGCCCGTACTCAGGGAACCTTATTTCCATCCAGCTCCTTGCATCTACTCGATGTGAAAGCCAGGTGCCTTGAGAAAGCGGTTCACCAAATCTCAACCTAGCTAAAAGCAGGGTTTACAGACAAGTGACAGATTAGGATGGATTTTAACCATATGAATGCGGTCTGTTAAGAACAGCAGGAGCACAGCCCACCCTTGAGAATTGCAGTCTTAACTCCTTCCCTTATCCCCAAGGGCTCCGACAAGACATTTTCACTCCTATTCGCATCTTTACTAGAGCCAAAGGCTTGTTTAAATCCATGATAAAAATCTCAGGACTTGTTTAACCTCATTGCTAGCCCAAGGTTGAATTTGTTTCAGTGCATCTCCATGTTAATGCTGCTCTAATTTCAAGCTATCTGGATCATGATGCAAAGCTAGGAGAAAGGTTGTAAGAGCTCATCAACTACTAATCCAATTGCTCTACATATCGCAAGGATTATTTTCCAGTTTACTAACCTGAGCTACTTGTTGCAATAATCCTTTATCTATAGTGAAATCACTAGGCAGATCAAGGTGTGCAGCATTAGGTCTAGCTCTGGCAGCGTGCAGCACATCAGTAGCTAATCGCTCCAGTATTTGTTCTGCTTCTCCGCCAGGTTTTACAGCCTGCATCGAACTCCAGCTGCTAGTAAAACCACTACCCCAACCAGCTTTTTTTCTTTTTCCCTAAAGCTCAAACTAGGTAATTTAAAGCTCGCTCAAGTATGGCAACACTGCGCTGCAGCAAGGATACACGGACATACTCGGCTCCCTGTGAAAACAGAGCATTTGGTATTTTTATTTCAGCTGGTCAAGTTCAACAGCAACAGCGAGCCCAGCATTTACCTGGCACTGAACTCACACTAAGGAAGTCAGCTGCATAGAGCAAATGACAAGATGGAAAAATGAACACGCGAGGTCTTTACCTCGTCTTAAATATATCTGGGGATTTCCCTTTCCTGCCAGAATCTTCTACTGGCTCTGCCTGCGGCTCCCTTTGGGGGTCAGCCCCTGTCTGCACTTACCTGGCCAGGTTAAGGGACGTGCTGCATGAGACCCCAAACTGCGTTAAGTGTTTGTCCTCCCAGTCTACAAAACGACAATGACGGCTCCAAAAGGAAAGGACAGGAATGAACCTGTGTAAGCCTCTGCATTCCCATCTTTTATGAAAAAAGGCAAAAGCCACCACCAACAGAAATGCATGGTATAGGTAGTTAGTCGCTATCCTTTAAGTAAAGAATCCTAATCGAAGGCTTCCAACAAGCTTTGTTCAGGCATTTTTCTGCGCTACCTACATCACTTATTTCTACCCAAAACGTACCTTAAAACAAAAGAGAACCACGCACGATACTGAACGGGGCTCGCAAGCCGAAAGCAGAAACCCGAAATATTTACTGCCTCGATCTGCGCTGAAAAAAAAAAAAAAAGAAATCCAACCAAAAAAAAAGCAAGCAAATAAATAAAAAAAGGCAAAAAAAAACCCAACCTCAAAGCGTATCACGAGAACGGGATCAGACAAGAAAGCGAGGCCACCCCTTCAGGACCAGGGGAGAATTAACCTGCGTTTCTCCATCCCATCTGCAAGCTTACGGCTCGGCCACCCATTTTGTTTCCGATTCAAGAAAAAAAAATGTCAAAAAATTAGAGGTGATCGCCAAGGGAGAGAGACAATTCCACCCCGCACCCCCACGGACGAACCCCCGGCCCCGCAGGGCGGGGGGTCCCGCCGCAGGTGCCCACCTCAGCCCCCCC
>JANZLQ010000052.1:19357877-19381772 GCA_026212715.1 Elanus axillaris
CGTGCCCCAGGTGGGTGCCCCCCTTCCCCTCCGCCCAGCACGGGCTGGAGGCGATGCCGAGCCAAAAAAGCCGCCGTCCCGGAGAACGTGGAAGGGGATTAACAGAGAAGGCAGCGGGGCGAGAGGTACGGACGGCGCAGGAGGGGGGGCAGCGGCCGCCGGGGCCAAGGTGAACCGCGGCCGGGCAACATGGTGGAGGCTGCCGGGGAGCCCCGACCCACCTCCCCGGGAAGGAGGAAGGGGCGAGCCCCGGCTGTCTGGGGCTGGAGGGCGGCTCTCAGGGGGCCGGGATGGAGGTGACAGCGGGCGGGAGGCGAGAGCGACGACCGCGGCGGGCTGAGGGGAGAGCGCGGCGGGGGAGGCGCCGGCCAGGCTTCTCCCGCAGGGCGGGCGAGAGGCCGCGCCTTGCCCGCGGGAGGAGGAGGAGGAGGAGGACGACGACGACGACGAGCTCACCTGCCATAGCGGGCTGAGGGCGGCAATGGCGCTGTGGGGGCTGCGGCTCCGCTCCGCTCGCTCGGCAGCGGCGAGTGCGGCGGGGCCGGGGCCGCCCCGGCAGGCAGAGCACGGGGCGGGCCGGGCCCCGCTCCGCCCCCGACAAGATGGCGCCCGCCGCCAGAGCGCCCGCCCTTCTCCCCTCAGGGCCCGGCCGTCATGGCGGCTCCCGGGGCCGGGCCGGGGGGCTGAGGGGGGCTCCCGGCCTGTCAGCGGGGCTCGGCCCCCCTCTCTGGGGGGTGTCCCTCCCCAGCCCCCAGGAAAATGGCGCTTGCCTGGTGCCACCACAGGCTGCCCTCAGCCCGGGCCCTTTCCGAGGTTTGGGGGTTTTTTAATTATTTTTTCTTTTTTAGGAGAAATCCAGGTTTTATAATAGGAGAGCGAGCGTAGGGGGCAAAAAAAAAAAAAGAGAGGAGGGCTAAGGAAGTCGAGCCCTGCGAAGGATGACCCCTCCGCCACACGCACATCCATCCCTCTTGCTAAAAATCTCACTTTTCTGAGATTCTTGCAGGTTTCTGGCGAAGCTGACGTGATCCCCACCAGCGCGTGGAGTCGGGTGGTCTCACACACAGCGCGGACATCCGCCGCTTCGATAACCCGTACCCGAAGATGGGCACCACCTCTGTCAGCAAAACCCGAAATGCCTAGTAGGTTTTGGTAACTTTAACTCGCTTTAATTTGGTTTCTGCCGTTTCCAGTACACGCCGTTCTTGGACATGCCCAGAGGCAGCCGGCTCACGAAACCTTTTGCGGCTCAATGCTCTTCTGGGAAGCCAGGGTGAGCCCGCAGAACCTCCTCCAGTAGTTTCTGCCTTTTCTCCCCCCAATAAAACCATGCTACAACCATCAGCCTGCTAATTTACAGTAGGTGTCCTTGAGGTAATATTGACTGCTGCTGAGCCTTCTCCCTCACCGGCCCCCTTCGTTATTTGATTAAGGTGCCTCACAGCTGTAAGTCGATAGGAAAGCCTGTGCTCCCCCGACCAGTGACACTAATTGTAATCCATTGCACCATTTTATCCAGACCTGCAATTCTTTGTTGATCTTTCAGGTCTTTGCCTTAATAGTTGCTGTTTGCACAGAGTTTGGCTACCGGGAATGTTTACCCAGTACTTGTTCGCCAGCTGTCTGAGCCCTTCCATCCCCTTGCCCCTCATAAAGAGGGTTTCATCAGATCCCATTAAAACCCAGGAGCTTATTTTAAGACCACAGACCCTATGAGGCCGCTGGAGCATTTGTGCTTCTTATCCTCATGCGTAATTTTTTCCACATTCACCGCAATACTCTCTTCCTTAAGCTTCTAAAAGGCTTTCAGATGAACTATACAGGACACAGTTAAGTTGCAACACACCTATTCTGCTGCTCTAGATTATGAATATTGATCCCTTAGCATTATTCAATACCTGGCCTTATCCCAGACATATAGAGTTAGTGCAGCTTTTAAATGTTAATAGCCTTTGTTTGTTAAGGTAGAGGAGCACGGAGCCGTGATGTAAGGGACATTTTAGTAATGCAAGATTGATTGAGACTGCAGCAGTTTCACTGTTGACAGGAGTTTGTGCAGGGAGATGGAACATACGTATTCAGTGATGCAGCCTCCCTACAAGGACTTCCTGTGTTCAGGAATCATTGGCAGAGACAGAGCTTTATATTATTTTTTTTAAGCGGTAAAATTTTCTAACCTGACCTCCCCCAGTCAGTGGAAGATGGCAGAGTGAAATACAGGTAGTACGGCAAAGAGATCTGCAAGTGGGAAGTTCAGATGCGTGCATCAGTCAGATTGAAATTTAACAGATAAAGAGACCTTGGGATTGTGATAATCTCAAGGACAAGCAGAGGAAAGATGATAAAGGTGGATGTAGCACTCCAAGAATTGAATTTGACATAGCTAGACCCCCTGGAAACGTGGGCTCAAACCCAGCAAAGCGTTTTTCAGGCCTTTGTTCCTCTTAAATAGATAAATTACCTTCCAGGTGGCCTTCTGTGCTGTAAAGTTTCAGAAAATAACCCGGCATTTCACACTCGGGGAGCTGAAGCCCATTTTATGCTGTCACACTGTCCTGCTGTAGAAGTAAAAATAATTTTACTGGCATTACTAGCATATATAATTTCTGTTACTAAAATGTAGTGAAGAACCATGAGGTATCTATAAAAACATTCAATCACTTTCTGCCCAAATGATTCACTGGACCATAAAAGAAGTTGGAAGAACCAGAGACACAGGATGTGCGCGTGCTGTCTTCCATAGCAATGCTACGGAGAGAAATTAGTAGTCATTCATCATTTAGTATGAAGACAGTTGAGGTTCTAAAGGAAACACGTTCCTTTTGCTATTTTCTTTTCTATGCTACACCTAATCTAGGAGATTATCTGAGCTCCTCAAAGCTCACTCGGGGATTTACCTGAACAGGTAAGGTGTTGCTGCACCTAGGCAATTAGTCACAATAGAAGGCTTATGCCAGTCTTCGGCATTTAACCAGTGTAAAATACCTGTCCATCAAAAATATATAGCCTGAATTCCTCCTGTAATTGCCCTAACCGGCCTCAGTTCCCGTAATGCTGACTTTCTTTAGCTAAGACTACAGTCCTGGAGTCCCAGTTCCTCCCTCTGTTCTTAGTAGTCATCAGTCATTACGCATGCTTTCATAATGCAGGACAAATATTATAGTATTAATGTAATCACAGTAGTAACAACTAGAGTGTGCATAAGCAAATAGCGCTTTGTGATATTTGCCAGCCTGAATCACAGCAACGTCTCCACAACAGCACGCAAGCAGGGACTTGATTTTGTGGCAAGGTTGTGCCCATGCAAAGCTAAAAGTCTCCATAAAGAGACGGTGATGTAGGGCAGCTGAGCCTTTAGCCTGGGCCATGTGTCCTTCTCCGCAGCCAGAGAACACACACCATTGCGATAATCTGAGGCAACCTTTAATAAGTATGTTGCCCAAGCACACCAGCTGTATTTTGTTTGTTTCTTCATGGCTCTGTACAAATAAAATGGGAAGGACAGGACTACAGAAGGTCAGGGTTTTCTTGAGCTGCAGCATGTACATTTTACTGGCATAAATTTAAACCCTGAAATGTTTTTGGCTGGCATCTCTCCTGTTTACTCAAAATTTCCATTTTAAACCAAAATGTTACCTCAATTGGGACATGAATCATTGATCTGAGTACAGGATCTCCAAAAGACCAGATCAAAACTTCACATCCTGTTATATCCAAGGATGATTATATTGTTTTGGGCCTGGGATCTATAGCTCATTTCCAACTCCTGATCTTGTTTCCTTGCTGTGGTTTGGGTTCGGTTTTTAAAAACCCAGTCTGCCTCACATCAGATTAACAATATTTTATGTGAAACCCACAGATGGAATCCAAGAGTTAAGAACAACCCAGCACACGTGTATATTGATAACAGGAATATCTTTTCTGGATTACACAAAAATTAAACCCCTGGTATTTCAACAGCTGCTTAGGAGGTGAAAGAACCACCCCACCCTACCCCGAGAAGGCAAAAAAAGTTAAGACATCACGAGGAGTGATCCTTCTGCTTCTTCCTCTGGAATATGAAGTAGCAACTCTAAGGGGCAGAGAATACTGAACTGGGCAGACCCCGGGTTTCTGTTCTATACGGTAGAAAGGAAGAGTGAATAACCCTTCTTAAAAAATGCTGTCTACCACCACCTAGTGGAAAACACCACCTGAGGTTGACCTACATAAAATTTATAATTTGTCTTGGGGACAGTCATGAGTTGATTGCTGTTCCCTCCCCCCCGCAACATTATATGGAAATAGAAAGAAATTTTTTTTTTGTTAACTATAACAACTATTCCTAAAACTGAACAACTTAGTTCCTAGTCTGTCATATGAGCTAAATCTTCAGTCCTGCAAAATAGAGGGAGGAAGACCCAGGAAGAATTGTATTAAACTTAATTAATGCAAAGTGCCCTTAATAGCAAATAGGGCTTTTGGTTCAAGGATCTCAGACTCCTTTGGTCCAAGTACTCAAATTACTAAGGCTTCGGTCAGCGAACCAAGAGGCAGATGTACAGCTGCGCTTGCTATATAGAAAAATAAATAGCAGGAGTCACAAAGTTACAGCTGCCTGAATTAATGTAATAAATCAATAAGGGAGCAGCAGAAAAAAATCTGCATAGTCACAGAATTGTTGGATCCCTGCTGTTTGTATCAAGATGGTTTTATCCCCGGTAGCTTTTAGAGAGAGGATACCTTCCTTCACCTTTGTATATGCAAAACATTTTGTAGATGGAGACCAGATTCCGGCCGCCAGCACAGTACGAACAACCCAGAACAGGTTCCTGCGCTTCTCACTATAGCGTTGCTCATTGGCCACATGATATTCATCCAAACATTATCAGTGAATATAAGGAAGGAAGAGTAATGGACTCTTACAGTAACACTAACTCAACTGGACAGCTCATGCTTTGGATGAGAAGCTAATTTTCTTGATGCTGTTATGTCTGGTACCTCAGGGGCTGTACCAAATAGATGAGATTTAACTTGCTGAGTCAGGAGGAAGGAGGAGATGGGCTTAGTCACCCAGCAGAGTTCATTCCCAGTCCTCTTTCCAAAAGCATAGCCCCTGAAATTTGCCAAAGGAGAGTCCATGCATCTCGGGAAAGGTGGGAGCAGGAGGAGGCCAGGAAAAAGGCATACATTTATCCTCCCTGTTCTCTTTTTCTGCCAGGTCCTAGTTGCCAGTACTGCTGAATTGCTGGAGCCGCATCTCCCGACTCCGAGACGTTGTGGCAGCAGAAAAGGCACTGCAAGAGCCCATGGCTGACAGCTCCTGACATTTTTGCTTTGCCAGTGCACATTGACACTGGCTTTTTGCTTGCAGCTACCCATCACGTGAAGCCTATGTCATGTGGAGAGATGGTCTCCAGGCCTGAGACAAGGTGGGTTTTGCCACCTTGCACCAAGTTCCTGAGCAGCTGTTGTTCAAAGCTGCAGCAATAAATGGCGGCTTCTGTTAAAAGATGTGTATAGGCAGGACCAGAGCAACTTATTTCCACTTAATCTACTTCCAAAAGGGTGTGGACCTGGTGCGCAAAATCATTTTTAAGTCCATTAGAAGAATTTTGTAGCGCAGAAAAAGACAGGTTTTTTTAAGCCACCTCCACTGCAAGTTCAAGTGAAAACCCTTACCTTTGCAAGGAACAGGCAGCAGCACCCGTGCGGTTGCTTAGTCATCTCAGCAGGGAAATGATAGAGAAAATCCCCGTTTTAACCTTTCATTGCTTGAACCCACCTGCAAGCCATTCTGAAAGAGCATCCACAATCTGTCCAGAGAGGAAGGATGGTCTTGGGTGTTCTCGTTACTTTTATCCGCTATCTCCTCATGACTCAATTCCTCGTGTGAGCATATAGTAACAAAACCATACAGCGATGTCAGGAATGATAGCGAAGCGATAGCTGTAGAATCAACCTCCTCTAGCAAGTGGCAAAAGACAAAATAAATGAGCATGGTGCTGAAGCATGAGTTAAACATCCAAAGAGGCAGCACCACAACAAGCCCTCTACAAAGCTGCTTCTCAAATTGAACCGTCTGAATCACACTGGGTAAGGTGACGGCAATCATAATTCGCACACAGCTAGAAAAAAAACTCCCTGAGGCAGCAAGGAGAACTGGGCCCAAACTGAAGCTCAACAGGCAACTTGAGAGCTGGAAACTGTCCATGGCAATACTTTTCAGTTCCTTCTTTCCCTGACAGCTGAACTAACACTTGTCACAGGAGTGCAAACCAGGCAATTATAGCAAGCATGGATGCCACAGGGCTGGACAGGCTCACTATTTATAGTTGTCTACCCACAGAGCTTTCACACTGTGCCGCTGCACACAGGTTGAGGTACAGGCCGTGCCTTGAAGGGCTCACCATCTAAGAAATGGGAAGAGGAAGGACTAGCAGCCCCTTTTATGATGAGAGCCAAGACTCTGGGATAAAAGGATAAAAAGGAAATCCACAGCAGGGCCTGGAACAATGAACTCCGACTTCCCCCCCACATACTGCCCTTTATTTTGTTAACTCCTTCCCTGCCTGAAGTGCCACCTCTCCACTACTCCTAATTAGCGCTGAACAGTCCAACACAACGTCACTGAAGTGTTCTTGCAGGCTCTGGCCCATCTTGCCACCGTTAAATTATTTTCCCTACCTACAGCAGAGGTGGAAGAAGGGATGTGAGCCTGCCCTTAGCTCCCTCCTGAGACCTGGGCCCATGGCCCATTGACAGGGTGGGAAGCATCGTACCAGGACAGCATCCTGGCGCGCTGACCCTGCTAAAGGGATGATAAACTCCCAGAAGCGCAGCAGACTGCCAGCTCCGTGCATTCAACGTCTCAGCCGACTGCAGATGCAAGTCAAAGATAGTCTCCTTTGTTTCACGGGGAGGATTAAAACACGAGCTGTTTCTAAGTTGAACTTTGAAGTGTCATCTTAGCAGTTTGAAATGCCATCACCCAACAAAAAGAAATCTTTACAAATACATTTTTTGTATGTGAAGCTGGAGACCACCCACTGGCCTATTTTTAGGCATACATTTCAACTGGCCATGTTACAGTCCTGCCTCTGTTCTCATGCAATAAAGGGCAGAGAGGATTCACTTGACCTGCAGTATCAAATACAGAGAAAATAAGACATTTGTCTGAAAAAGAACCACCCAAAATAGCAGTGAAGGAGTCATGCTGTGACATGAACTGTTAGTGCTGAGAGACAAGAAAAATGAGTATTATAGGAGCTGGTAGAATTTTTCTCATGACGTATTAATGAAAACAACTGCTAGAAAATTATATGGTGATGCTAATTAGTATTTGTAGGTTTAAGGACCTGAGATCTGTCCCTTTTGCACTAAATACACCACATGTGTAAGAGCAAGAAATAATCCTTGCTGAGGCGAGTTCTCAGCTTCCTTCAAGGATTCTTTCAAGATCTGCCTGTCATTTCCATTACTAAATACAGCTTTTAGCTCAGAAACTAATGCTCTTGCATGAGCAAACCCTGCCCTGGCAGCTGGGTTTTGGTCGATTGGTTTGACCACTTGCGTTGAACATGATGCAACACTGTATGACAAACGCAAACAAACATCAGGATGGAGCGCAATGGAAATGCTGCATCCTATCTGACAGTTCAGCGGGAGGGAGAGGAATTATTTGCCCTGGTAACAACACATGGAAAAGCACAGAGGCAGGGGGTAGGACGCATTTGCAAACACTCATGTTCCCTACACTTTCTACAGCCCCTCAACAGGCTTTGCAATATCCTAAAGTAGACAAGTATTACTACATCAATTTTCTGTCTTTCGCCTCCTTCAAGAGGCTGGGGAAAGAACCCAGAATACCTGACTGCAGATGTATTAGCTTCCCACTACCACAGCAGCAAGACCATATGTACCATGCATTTCCCACTCACAAGGAAAGAAAGGTTAAAACCTTGCATGACAGGTTAACAGCATGATTTACAGCAACAGCTTAAATAAATGGTCGCAGGCACGAAAGACTAACAGGCAGCTAATCCTTTAAGGACTTACGAGCAGCTACTACTTCAGTCCAAGTAAATATTTCAAAATAAAATTAATTAGTGGTGACTAGTGGATTTTCTTCTCTGTTTGAGCAGCCCAGGCTGAAATGGCGATTGCTCCACAGAACTTAAACTTTCAGTGCCAAAACTGCTATTTCACAGGAGCAGAAAGAATCGTCTCAAGAAAGATTCATTGCAATTTTGTTCCTTACTATAATTGCAGCAGAAGTAGGAAAGTTCTATATGAATCTCATAGATCTCTTACTGTCAGAGAGGCAAGCTCCAAGTGCAATCCCTTCACTGCTCCGGAAATGGGAGGACAGCATCGTGGCTCGATATCCAACAGAAGCACAGCGTAGAGGAAGGAAATGTTCGCTTCCTGATTCTTATCATTAGCAAGCTCTGTCCATACAGACCACAAAAAAGACCTCCTAATAATTGCATTACATCTAATTAGAAGAAGTTTCTTAACACCTTCCTAGACACAGGTGAAAGCACAGAAGGAAAAGGCCTCAAGGTAACAAGTACCTAACCAACACAAACCAAAGTCTGCCTGAGCCTGGAGAAGCAAAACCATCAGTGAAATCATCTGGAAACAATAATTTCTAATCCACAATTAAGCTTTTTTCCCCAATATTTTTTTTTTCCTTGACCCTTGGCTCCATCTCAGAACAAAGACAGTTCTCTTGGGAGGGAGGACTCTGTCATGGCCCACTGAATTGCCTGGACTATTTTTAGTTAAATCCAGCATTCCTAAAACCTCAAGCTGATTGTGCATCAAGGAAGGAGAAAGGAAACCCTGTGAACATGCACATCCACGTCTCACACAGGGAGCACGGAACACAGCATGCCAGCTGCCTTGCAGCACGAAAGCATAACTGGGCTGAACGCAGAGCTCGAGGAAAAAGGCAAAGAACGTTTCACCAGGTGGAGGAGGCAGAAAATGAAGGCAGGATTGCTGACTTCACTGAGCTGGAAGAGGCAAACCGAAGGTCTCTGCTAGCGCCTGGGAGGCCAGAGAAATCCAAGGGCCAGGCAATTTGCACTTACCCGCTAAATTGATGAGCTGCAGCTCCAAACTACAGCAATGAGGAGAGCGCCAAGTGGAAAGGCAGGATCAGCCAAGGAGTCCCAGAGGTGCTTGGCAGGTAGAGATCTTGCTGGGAAAAGCAGGACAGACACCCCAATGGAAGGGCCAGGAGAAAGCTTAGGGAGAGGCAGAAGATGTGAAAGGCAGTTGTATGAACGGGCTGATGCTTGGGACTTTTAAGGACTGGGCATGAGGGGGAGGAGTACGGAGAGAGCATGGAGAAACTCGTTTAGACCACAGCATAAGTGAAGCATAGCACAAATCTGATTAGAAGGGACAGAACTGTTGTGCTGAGTCATTTCTTCCTGCCCTGCAGGGTTTTTACGTCATCTTTTAGGCTAAGCAAAATCCATATCGCTCTAAGAGGAGCAGTATAGCACTGAGCCCCTCAGTGGCAAATGTTGCCCAATATGGCTAATTGCAGTTGACAGAAAGCAAGCAAACCACAACCACAGAGGCTGGTCTAAGCGTTCCCGCCCGCACGATGGGTATCAGAAAAACACTAGAGATGCTGTTGCAGATTGTGCTGTTCGTTCAAACAAAGCATGTTTTATGGCTATATTTTTAGCACAGGGGTCGTAGCCAGCGTGCTCCAAGTGAGTCATTACATTCTGTCTCCCTCATCTCCGCAGATGTTTCACACAGCTTCTACTAAAATATTTTCAGGACTAAGATCAGTAACCTGCTGGCCAGCCCAGCCTCCTTACAACCACCACACTCTGCAGACAGTCAAAGAGTACAACATCCAGCCAGGCCTCAAGGATGAGGTTATCAAAAGAGCAAGAGGAAATACAAATCGCTGCTGAGAAAAGATGAACAAGGAGTTAGAAACTCGAGTTTCCTCTTGCTACATCACCGTGGGACCAGCGACGGGCCTTGCTCTTCTCCCCATCCCATGAACCTCCATCAGCACAAGCCCACGGAGAATCTCAGAGAGAAGGATCAACAGTGATGCCAAAAAACACATATAGCACAAGTAAAGTTGCTGCCTGGAACACTCACACCCCCTCTCCCAGGATCAGACTGCAGTGCCCACAGCTGCTTCCCTGTACAGGGAACGATGTCTGTTTACAAGTCTCTCTGTATGGTCAGATGCAAAATCATGAGCCTGTAAGAATCACAACACCGGTGGCCACACAAGCCTTAAACCGAGAAGAGCCGAGAGACCAGGATAGGGTGATAAGCCCTTCAGGGCTGTGGCTTCACTTGGACTCAAAGCTCACGCGCAGTCTCCAGGCTGGTGAAACTCCTCACCGCTGCATCACTTCAAGTGACCTACAGAAGCACAATTTCTGCCTTTTCTTTCAAGGGCTTATGAGAACCATTTGCAGAACACTTTGGATAATTCTGGCTTTTCCTATTGCTCCTTTCCACTGCTGAGTTCACCTCCATCCCTCCTCCTCTTGCCATATGATAGAGAGCCCTTTCAGGCCCGCATCCTTCTATACAACATCCCGACGGGGGCATTAGCCGTGACCTTGGAGATGCAGCACTGGATGCCATGCTCGCGACAAACCCTCGCTGTCCCCAGCCTTATCCGGTGCCTGAGCTGGCGGAGACCACTGTGTTGCTTTGAGCCATGTCTGAGTGTGAAGCCTCTGCTGGAAGCTCACCGAGGTCCCTCAGCCAGGGCATGGGCAGCAGGTTGACTCCTTAGCTCTACACTCGAATGTCACCACTTGCTCCAAGTCTGCTGCCCGACTTCCCTTCTGAAGGGAATCTGGCTGTGGGAAGTGTTAGGAAATGAGTTACACACGGCACCTTTGAGCCAGGAGCCACTGGTGGCCATCTGTCCCGGCTGGTGGCATCTGCACCACCAACAGTGGTAAGGAGCCTCCTGGAGAGGAGAGGAACAGGTCCCCTTCTGCCTTGGGGAGCACAATATGCTATTACTAATGAGCCATTGCAAATGAGGAGCAAAGAGCCATTGTGGATTTGGCATCAGTTTCCAGGGCTTGTAGGTAACGTCCGCAGCTACCCAAGACCCTCTCCACCGCTACCTTGTTTGTTCCCCACAGTTTATTCACCTTAGATGTTTCAAACGGCTTGTCTATGTAAGGAAAGTTTCCTCTGATGTGATGATACTTGGGAACTTTCATTAGCTTTGCTCACTCGGGACAGTAGAGCAAAAAAGGGTAAAATCAAGATATTAACTTAAAATGAGCCTTTGCTTTTATAAATAATACATTGGGGAGAATTTCTCTGGGACTGTTGGTAGCTCAGACCAGAGGACTCTAGAATCACACTTCTAAATGTCTTTCCAGCAACTTTATGGTATTAAGTACACAAGCATATAAATATACCATACAACAGCAACAGAAGATTATTGATGATACATGCATTCAAGCACTCAAACTAGAGAAAAGCCTAAAATCTGGGTGCCTGTTCTTTCTCCAGAGCTTCTATACATAATAATTCCACATCAAGCTATACAAATGCTGACTTTTTTTTTTCCCCTCCGAGTCAGCTGCCTTGCCGAGTGCCCAGAAGGGATGATGCTCAATAAAGGAAATAGCTATTCAGTATTATCCTCATTCATCAGTGTTCGGCCAGTGCCTTATTTGTCATTCAAACCCTGCTCTAGAACCAGAAACCTCTTCACAGGCATTTTCCTATTACCCTCATTGCTGTAACGAGTCAGGCAGTTCTCCCCAAACCCACAACACCCATGATTTTGCAGAAGGGGAACTGAGGAGCAGAACCATTAACTGTGGGGTTTGGCAGCAGCAGCTGGCACCCGGGGTCAAGGGAAGGATACAGCCACACAGCTTGGGAGTCCGGGCAAGGCAGCAAAGGAGCCAAGCCAGCCATGCAAATCATGCACGCAGGTCCACAGCGTGGCAGGAGTGGGAGGAAAGTTAAAAAGATCCTGTTGTAATGTTTCGGCACAGAAGCACTGAAACAGCAGCCCCACTTGGGAGGAAAGCTGCATCCATATGTAATGCTTTAACAAATGAAAGAGCTGACCGCACCGATTGCGCTCAAATCTACACCAGAGGAGCACCACTGCTGTGGTGTGGACCAGGCTCAGAGAAACAAGATGTTTGCAGTCAAGTTTTCCCATCTCTTGCAATAAATGTAAATGCATGCTCTTTTGCAAGAGATAATTGAACCCTGGCTATTGGCTACACTGCAGGTAGACAGCTAATAGACATTTGAACATCTAGAGACTTATGCTCTGGAAGAAAACCATGCTTAGAGTGCAGTATGTCAACTCAAAGAATGAAGTCATCTGGACCTGCATTTTTTCAGCAGTCAACATACCTTTTTTCTTTCCCAGAAGTGTCTCCTTTTTTCCAGATTAGCTATTAAACAATCCCTGTAGAGAGGAAAATTTCCCTGTGGTCATCCCTCACACAGACAGCCCTGCGAGCATTAGGGCAGGGACTGTTCCTATTTATACACTGTGCTGCCCAAGGACTTTGCTTCTGTCAAATAAAAAATTAATTAATTGCCTCTCCTTCAGAAATGTCAGCATGTTTTTCTCCTGTCCCCTGCATTTACTTGTCCTTCTTGGTCAACCCAGGCTTCCCAATTTTCTACATTGTATCAGCCCCGCTTGAAAGCGTCTTCTCCCTCCCCCTTTTCTTTTTCCATCTAAACTTCCCTTTTACTTTCTCTCCCCTTTCCCCAAAACCAAGCAGATCTACATTCTTATCCCCTCATAGAGGCTGATTCATGTTTTACATCAGCAGCCACTCTCCTGGCCAGACCCAGCTTTAATGGAGACATTTCAGCTGCTGCCAAGCAGTACGTGACAACATCTGGGAAGCAGGGCTGCCATCGGCCCAGGGGCCAGCAGCGTCAGGAACGTGAGATGGGTGAGGGCTGGCGTGACGCAGAACAGCAGGAAAGAACATGCATAGCTGTTGCCTTCAGAGATGGAAAGGGAGACCCTGAATTCTATCAGTTATTCCTCAGAGTGCAACACTGGGGCACACGCAAGCCAATTAAGTCCAACAAGAGAAGAGATGTAGGTTAAAAGAGATTTTAGCTCAGGCTTCGGGTTTGATCTAGAATATTGGAGAAGGAAAAAAGGCAATTTTAAGAGTACTTCCAGAGCAAGGCATTCACCCAGCACTGTTCTTATCTCAACATCTCCATGGACCTGCTCTGCACCAACAGTGGTACCTACCCCTACCTATCCTTTTAAAAATTTTTCAGTCCACAAGGCACAACTGCCAATTCTGGAGTATCAGTACCAGCCCACAAGCCGTATTCAGACACTGCTCCTGTAACATTGCACAACAAGAGGAACTGGATATTTGGACCCTGAAACAAAGCAGTTAGAAGTCTGGGGTCTTTACACGTTTAATAAGGGCTGCACATGAGGTTCAAAAAGCAAATCCTGACCTTCTGGAGAAGCACGTTTTCCTCCTGTACCCAGGGCACTCTGGATTGCTGCACTAGGGAGGTAATCCCAGCTCCCCAGCTCTGCCCCAAAGCCAGCCAAGGGTCCTGGAGAGCAGATGGAGCTGTTCCAATGCTGCTGGCTCAGCAAAGCCTAATGCTGATTGGAGTGACTACATTAGCGATTGGAACCAGTAGGCAACAGCAGATTCAGCTAAAGCCTTAATCTAGTTGCCCAGAACAGTTTTTAGTGCGCACCGAGATCTGTGAATGTGAAAAAGACAAGGTTAGGATTTGTACACAGAATATAGTGAAGTTTATTCATATTAAATACATCTACTCGCATCACTACTTGTCAACACACTTGTTCTCCAGGACGCCGAGTTCATTCCCACTTCAGGAGACAGACTGTTTTTATTTTACAGAAAATAGAGCTACCAATCTGTTTTCCCTGAATAAACTATCACTGAGGCTAGCAAAACAATACAAATGGGACTTAAGTACAAACTATACAGAGATTTCCTTTTTACTGGTCTAGGGAGTTATGCACAGCATATTATCTAGACAAGGACAAAATGATTCCAAATACACATACAGACAGATGGAATTCAAGTGTCTCCAATATCCACATCATTCAAAACCAAGATTTTTAGTATCTAGACACTTGAGTCCTGGTCCAAATTCCAATTCTCCCTGTATCCTGTAGTTTGTTTAAAATCATAAGCAAAATCCAACAACAGTCCTTTCAAAGGGTACATGGATTGGGTCAGTGGATTTTACCAAAAGTAACAGCAGTATGGGAAAAAGCTTGCTTCTGAAGTGTGTGTTTGCTGAGTAAAAAAGCTTGGTCATTCTGACAAGAGGAGCTGTGTAGCAAATGCCCATGTAAATGATTTCATGCAAGTGCAGTTTCCCCATCTTGTACACATCTGACTTGTTACTCCAGACAAGCACAGGACAAGTAGATTGGAAGCATTTCTGATGGACAGAGAGCAAAAGGAGAATTTAACTATGCTGGTTTATCTGCAAAGATAAACCCCGTGATAACCACAATCTCACTGAAAACTAAAATAAACTCTATAAAACAGTTAGAAAAAAACAAGTATCTTCGCTGCTGAAACTGGCTCATCTATTTTTGGATAATTGCTAGAATTGGCTTGCCCAAGAAGAACTTCTTACAAGCAACCAGCATTATGTAACCAAAAGAGGAAAAATACAATAAATCACATGTTCTTCCAACCTAATGTTGCAATCCTTTTGGTCAATTCCATGTTCAAGCCCCCACCCGCCCCAACTGAAAAACCTGCAACACCTCAAAACCAGGAACTGGTATCTTGTGACCGATATACTTCATCTACAATCTTACAAGGCCCCCTCCGATATCCAGGGTAACTAGCAGCTCTTACCACCAACCTAATTATAATGCAATTAAATACATTGTTCAGTCATCAAAATCCGGGATATCGTCATAGGAATAGCCCCGGTAGCCTTTGGAAGCGTAGTACGCAATGCGCAGGTGGTAGAAGCCTGGGAGGAACACAAGGATCCCAATGATGAGCACAGGGATGGCACGGTCCGTTCCCTGCAGAGAAGAGACAGGCAAGTGCAGTAAGAAGAGATCTGTATGGGGGTGGGGTGGGTGTCTTCCCTTTTCCTTAAGTCCTGCCTCAACTATTCATCTCTAAGGCCTGGCTAGCTGACAAAAAGTAAAAATTCATCTCGGATCAGAAATATCTCGGTTTTCTTCAGGCTGACCTCCAAGTCCTCTCCCTGGCATCTCCTCCTTGCTACAGGAAACCCTCAACTGAACTTCTCCTTCGGGTAGGAGGGGTGGCTCCTCCTAACGCTAACCACGTAACAAAACTGCCAGCCACATGCTGGGTGCTGCATGCCTGGCAGAGAGCAAGCCCTCCTATCTGTGCCTGAACTGCTTCCGATACAGCCAAAACACTACTGTTTCCACAATGATAAGCAGCAGCTGCCAACCGTAAAGCAATTCCACATGGCACAAGGTAAAAGAAGTACGCCACAGAGCAGCACCAAGACAACTACACACAACAGATCCCCTTTCAATGGATCATAAATACGGAGGGATGAGAAAAGTGGTGCTGTGTCCTACACAGCAGTCTGGTAACTCCTACAGAAGTTCACTAGAAGGGCGATGAGCCCAGCAAGAGGTTTCTCCAGGACAGCAAGCCGACCTCTGCAGGGATGTAGCATTAAACTGAAACTGTACCCCAGGGAGGACAGAGAAACTCAGCCCTCCCTGGCAGATCTCCCATCCAGCTACGAACCTGCTCCAGACTCGCTAACTGAAGACATCACGGGCCTCTGCGGCCAGAGAAATAGGGCTGTCAGCAAACACCAGTGAGGCAGCAGAGGGGATTATTTTCTTGTTTGCAGGCCTTTTGCTCTGAATTTCTACACTGAACATGATGGTTCATGGTGGGCTTTGGGGAATGGGCAAGCAATGCAAAACTCAAACCAGAAATGTCATCAAACCACTTACGCCTTTGCTAATGTATCCTGCCAAGAGGAGGGCTCCTATGATAATGAGGAAGGTCCCGATCATGAAGAGCACAATAGCCAGCGCGATTGCCTTGTAGGGGATTTTTGGTGGGCTCTTCTTGAACTGGATCGAAAAAACCCAAACGTTAAAAAGCTTAACGCGGCACAGTTCCCCTCCCACCATGGCAGAAAGGTGAATCCCACAGCAAGCAGAGATGACACGGGACAAAACTGTCGCAGCAGCTCTGCTGCAGGGCTCTGTAATGGCCCTTCTGCGACAAATCCTGCCCACGGAGAGCCCGCTGGCTGAGCCAGCATTTACACCCATTGCTTCCAAACCTGCTCCAATTTTCACCTCCCTCTGAAGAAAAGCATCTGGCAGTATTAAACAAGCAATATTTCCAATTAAGCTCTACAGGCTTTCTGGAGAAGGGCTGCAGCGGTGGCTGACAGCTAGCTTCGTACCCTTCTGAGCTGAGGCTGTTCTACTGGAGATAAACAAAGGAGCAGCCTCCCATGCCCATGCAAAGCTATAGCAGCCTTTCCTAGCAGTTCACAGTCAGAGCAGCAGCAGCAGGAAGAGGCTTTCTTCCCCACTTTTTACCTGCAGGTCAATATATCCATCATCAGTGCTGGAGAGCTTGGAATATTTGACTTTGCTACTGGGAATCCCAGCAGTCAGATTTGTACGTGACGGCATCATTACAAGGAAGCCTGGGCATCAGCTAGAACCTGGAAAACAAAGAAAAAGGCAAAAAAAAAATCAGAGCTAACTGGATGATAGAGTCTGAGAGACATGGACCAAGTTTTACTTGAAACAGTGCCAAGACTGTACTAACCAAAAGGCATCTTTGTTCTTTTTCATAAATTCTTTTCAAACAAAGCTTTGTATTTAAGCCTAAAATACAAAAGCATGGATATAGCTGCAACAGGGTTTGCCAATACTTGAAAGAAAAGTCAGACCGAGGTAGAACTTGCATTTAAAACAAGATAGAAATTCCAGAATATACAATGTATAAATCAGCTCTCCTTTCGCAAGGAGATCACACTTCCAGCAGGGAGATGTCTGAGGTCCAGCTATTTCTAAACAGGGACACTAGCAAATAAACCCAAACCAGAACTACACAAAGCAGCTTTTCAACCAGCCAGATATTTTGCAATAGATCCATTTTTTAAAAAAAACAAACAGAAAAAACAACAAAAAAACCAACCACTGCCAACTAGAATGAAATGGAGCTGTCATTCCCAAAACTGCTCAGGTCATGACTCAGAGGGAACATGACAAGGGGACAGAGTGGTTAGTGGATGAGGTAACGAAAAAAACAGCAAGGAGCTAAAAAGCGTAGGTCGCTTGTCTGTCTAGCTGCGAGGGAGGCAGCGTTCAGGCTACAGCTTTATTTAGTTACGCCAGAGCCATACCCTGCAATTTCACCGTGCCACGAAGCCAAGCCCTGCAGTTTTGCTGCCAGCAGTGACGGTCCTTGGGAGAAGGGCAGAGCCAGCTCGCTTCTGCACCTTGGAGCCCAACTGCTCAGGAGCTGACGCCCGGATCTGGCCTGCCAACACATCCCTGACTCACTGCAGAGCCCTTTAACAGGGACTGACATCTCCTCCCAGCGGGTACCCATGCGTTTGGTGGCTGCTTACTCACAGCCTTGAACCTGCACTGCAACCCAGGGCTGCGATTCCCAGGAGCGAGGCAGGCAATAGGCCTCCCTCACTTTCCAAACTCAATAGCTTTATTTTCTGAGAAAGTATGGAATAAAGAAAACAAAAGCGCATATCCCAACTGTTCCAACATGAAGGGACAAAGACGCTTTCTCTATGACACTCTGTGGCATACCCTCAAAATATTTAGTCTCCACTTGAACTGAAATCCTTTGTCTCCCTCTTGCTAATTGCTGGCACATTGCCCTGCCATCAGGTTTGTTCCTCCTATAGGAAATTTGACTTTTATAAAAAAACCCCACTCTCTGATCTTAAACCCCCACAGCTGTACCTTTAACTTGGAACTCGTTGCTTTTTTTGTAGCAAAACCCAAGTGCAGACAAGGTATTTCTAGCCCCATCGATAATGGAAATACCACCCACCTACAGGGTGGTAACACTCACATCCTCAGCCACTTACACATCTGTGTTTCTCAGGTCACAGCACTCAGATACCCTCAAAGCCTCCCACATGCCCGGGGGTAGACGTACAGGAGGAGAAAAAGTCAAAAGAAATCAGCACATATGAAATGCGTCAGATTTCCTGACTCTACCCCATTTTACTCTGAAGTACCATGGGACTTCTGACTGTCCTGTTACTTACCAGGCTATTCCTAGTGGCTTCCTAGGATTTATTTGCAATCTACACTCACACAAGTTGTCCTGCCCTTCCCATTACCTGCTTATCAACAAGAACGCAGCTATTAAAGACAAACGTAAAAAACCCAAACCACTCAAATCTCCCATTTCAGGGCCAGGTCCAAGCCCACTAAGCTTCACCATCCTTGTGCTCTGCGGTGGTTTGAGGTCACAAACGAGCTCAGTGCTCTGCCTTTTAAGAGGCAAATAAACGGTGAATCACACTCGTAATTCAAGTTTTCTAATATGATGCGCTACAGTCGCGTTGTGAACGCAGTCAGAACCCGCACTGCCGGGGGAACACTGCCCGAGCGGAGCACAGGCTCACGAGGCGAGCTCGCCAGTCAATGCAAACACGGCACTTCGAGCCCAAATCCTGTTTACCCCTAAAGAACTGCAATAGATTTTTCAACCGTCTCTGCCCAGGAATAAGGGAGGAAGGGGAACGTCCTTTCTTGCCCTCTCAGGAGCAAAAACCTCACACCTAACACAACAAACACACCCGACCCCCCTCCTCCAGACCCGAAATGGTTCCTCTGCTGCTAAACAGGAAGTTCCCAAAATGCCTGGGAACCCCCCCAAAACTACGGGCTGCGCACCCTGCCTCACACAGCTTCAAAACATTAATAAAAAACATTAAGACGGTTACCTACTACTCAGGCTGCTGGTCAAACCCATCTCTCCCGCTGCCGCTTCTCTTCCGCGCTGCCCCGGCCGCAGAACAACCCAGGAAGTTTATTCCTGGTGACAGTAATTTCCTTCCAGGTTATGGCAGCAGCTTCTTGCTGGCTCAGCTCCGCTGGGTTATTTTCAGCCTCAGGCTCCAGATTAGCAGCTGGAATTAGTGTCCTTGGGCAGGGTGGCACAGACCATGTCCTGGTGACCCAGGCCCATGTCACACGAGACCCACCGGAGCCGATCTGTCATTTTGGGTCCGCGTTTGTTTATGAGACAGCATGTCCATACGCATCACTCCTACACATGCTTTACAGTCCATTTCCTACAGGAGCATCTGGACATAATTAAACTGTCAGGCACAGTACTGCCCTTCATTAGGGCTAATTTGTATGTGACAGACAAGCTGTAGCCAGAAAATTATTTCTAGCACCTGGAACAGTATTAACCCATCAGATGAAAGACGGCTGGGGATCTACTTCCTCCAACTGCTCCCCACAAGGAAACCATAGAAATTGCCATGGTTCCAGTTCCTGTAAATTAATAAAATACACACTGGACTTAGAGCCTGAAAAGCCTCATCTTAACTTTCATAGAATTCTTCCTCCTTCCCCCTTTTTATCCTTATAAGAAACTCTAAGCATATAAACTTCAAAAGCTTACTCTCTCAAACATGGAGAAACACACACAGCATTTACTAAGCCTCCCCAGCTTTTTTAAGGGAACATCTTAGTTTAGATTATTTGGGTATGACAACAGCAAAGTAAACATTCAGCTTCTTTAAGGACTTATCCAGAAAGCGCAGAGTACACAAATCAGAAAACAAGCGCGTAGATACTAATGTTAAAGGATGTTTCTTACATGAGGCTATTCAGTTTGGTCATTACAGCTGTAAAAATAAGGAACTAAACCATTTGGCTTATTTTTACAATGTGTTTATAAGTAGAATAGCACAAGAGCTTTGTAACCCCTGCTACAGGGGGAGGTTGCCCAAAACAAGTACTTCGATCACTAGCCCAGCTTTACACAAATAACTGAAACCCAGAATCCTTCCCTATTTCGACCTCATGAATCTCCGACTCTTTGCTGAAGCACATGCTTGCTTGCTGTCCTTGTAGGTACCACAATGGTGATTCAATCTGAGAAGCATCACATCTGGAGTGCAAAAAGCCCGCTGGTTATTTAAGGTAGTACTTAATTAGTACTAGTACTGTTCAGGGCAGTAACTCAGCAATTGCTGAAAAACTTTAGGGCAGCTAAAGATCTTGCCTTTGAGGTGGTGTTTTCTTAGAGGTGCTAAATTAATCAGCAGGCTAAAAAAGTTCAAGAGAATAAATGGGTTATGGTCTGTAAACATGAGACAAAGCTCAATGCAGGAGCTGAAAACCAAGCAGGGAGCTATCTGCATGCATCACAGCAGAGGAAAACAAAAGCCTAAACCATCTCTACTAATAAAGCAGTGCTACTACCACCACCAACAAAAAAATATCAAGGGCAGGGGCATTAAGAAATCCTGTCCCTCAGCTTTGAGCAGGAACAAGTTTCTATCACCATGGTAGCTGCATCACTCTGACACAGCAAAATTCGTTTCTTAATCAGTACTGCCACCTTGTGAAATTCTCCTGCTAAATCAGTTGGGTTTTCCAAGTGTCAAATTTTCAGGTAGCATACGCTCAAGATACTCCTGAATTGCTGACTAGTGGGAAGTACACAGTCTCCTAAAAGAATAAGCATACCCACAGCACTTAAAGAGCCGGTAAGTACTACTTACCACACAGCACTGACCAACTGAATTGCTTTTCAGTGTTTTCTCATTTGTGACAAAGTGGAGTCACTCAAGTTCCAGGCAGAGGGCAAGGATTTATGGCTAGCCGGTAGCAATACAGCAAGCGCAGAAAAAAAACCCACGGTAGCTGCCCCAAACTGTTTTCAGATCTTATTTTTCATGATCAAACCTTTAGGGTGAAACATGGTGTAAACCTTACTTTTAGATCTTCATCAACAATACGAACATGATCACAAATATCCTCAAGACAGGAACTGCCGGTGGCCCAGCAAGCACGCTGCACTATCAATACACTATTAATAGAAGCGTGTATGTAAGGTGTGGGACAAAGGCACCCAACGAATGCAACCTGCTGAGGAGCGGCCCAACATCAATGAGCCAGAAACAATAGGACCAAACCCAGGAAGGGTTCACACAGCTCACCCTCAGACCAAGCGGTTTTCTGCCACAGCCACACTGGGGCACGTGCCTACACACTCTCAGACTTCACGGAGGGCCAGAGCGACAGCTACAGGAGCAGCCCCTGCTAGAGGCAGCTCTGGCATCTGCTGAAGCTAATGCACTTTAAGGAAAACCTGTTTCACAAACCTCTGCTTAAAGGAAACAGCATCACAGACCAATTAGTTACTCAAACTGTAACCACGCCCCTCAATTTCAACAGATCTAAGGGATCAGCACAGAAGCTGGTAACTCCAGTGCAAAGAACGCCACAAGCTTGCCCGGCGCAGTGCCTTTGAAAAAGGACCTAGGGTACATTAGCAAAGTTCAACAGAGCATCGATTCATCCATCCACATTTAAACAGGATAAAACCCATGAAATTATAGTCTTTATTTCCATTTTCCACGTTTCAGTTAGAATACCAGCTTCAAAAAATAAAGATGAAATAGTCGAATAAACTCGCAGCAAAATTGAACAGCAACCCTAGTCAACTACAGTTCCACAGGTGAAACTCCAGGAAACATCTTTAGTCAAGTTAAATATTGCACCCCTTCTCCAACACAAGTTGAAAGGAGTAAGGTATTTCACCTTCAGACAGCATCTAAGAGATTATTTGGAGGTACAGGAACAGACTAAAAATCTATTTCCACTGACACCGGTATAGCAAAAGAGCAAGTTGAAAAATATTTACAAAAGGTATCTACACAACATGCCTAACAGTGCTCATACAATGCTCCACTGCACTGAAATTGCTAACACCATCATTTCCCTCTCAAAGTCAGTTGTCCTCTGAAGAGCTGACCGCATCTCCCCCTCAGTCCTACTCCAATTACGAGCCTTCTTGCTGGTCTTCGATCTTTGGAGCCAGGTAGTATTTTAAGTGTCCCATATCAGCAATCTTGTACTCCACAACTGGGAAAGAAAAAGAACAGTGTTCAGAAACTTTCTTCAGAAAAGCCACTCAGTCAAGAGTTCTTAACGCAGCTCTTAAGGTGGCAGCGTTTGACAAGATTTTTCAAGGAGAGCTGCTTCTACTTACCAAGAGGAACATCTGCAGACATGCTGAGTGTTACTGTAGGTGACAGGGGAGTGGCTTTGGTAAAAAAGTTCAGGTACCTCAGAGCAAAGGTCAACTGGACTGGCTCGTTCATCTCTATTGTGACCTAGAAAACCATCAGCCAGGTTAGACTTCAATAAATGCAAGCTGCAGCAAGTCCCCTCAAGTCTCTCAAGTAATTCAGACATCTCAAGCAAAGGCAGACAGTGCTACTCCCCGCTCTGTTCTGCTGAGCACAGCTCGCTAGGCCTGGGGATAAGGACCTAAAGCTGGCAACAATTTGTTGCCTCCAATCTATTAACAGAGAAATACACAATCCAATCAGCCAGCTTGAGCCCCGAGTAGGTCAGAGAATTAGTCATATTAGGAGAAACCTCAACACTGAAGACACCACAGTAACTGTGAACGCTTAACTTACAGCTTCTTCTTCTTTATCTACATTACTGGTCTGTGACAGCTTGATGTTTCCATTGCCCAGCTCTCCATTAGATGAGAATTTCACACCGTCTTTTGCACAGGAGATGACAACTGCATCACCAATGTGGCTGAGATCTCTACAGATGCGTGCAAACTCAGCAGAAGGCATTTTCACTACACAGCTATATTCTTGTTCCTGCCAAGGAAGGGTGACAATTAAACTTCTACCAAGAAGGCTGGTGCAGTCGCTACATTTGAGTTTGTCTAGTCTTTCCAACGGAAGTTATATTAAAGCTCAAACTCCAAGTCTGATGTGAACATGGGAAAAACACCCGTTTCTAAGCGGCAGTGTCAAGAGTCATTCAAGCCACTACTTACTGGAATTCCAAGCTGCTCCACATCCAGATCCATTAACTTCATCTCATAATCAGAAACCTTTTCCTGATCTAAAGAAAGAAGGCATAGTTTGACCAAGTGTTTCCAAGAAGTTATCATCCTGAATTTATTCCCCACCCCACCCCCCCCCCCGCAAAGTAAAAGCATCTCAATTATGATGATAAAATCCACCTTGTTTAACTAGAGGTAGAGATCTGAAAGTGACCCAAACAGGCTTTTGCAGGCTGTAAGAGGACTGCAACCCAGCAAGAGCATCTGCAGGTGGCCTAAAGAAGAGTCTCTTTCTTCCAAAGAAAGTATTGGTCAAGTGGACTAAGCTTACATCTCCAGACTGTTTGTTTCAAGAGTTTAAGTATCAGGCGACCCCTCCCGTTTCTGAAATACTTACTGTCATCTCCCTCCCCTCCTGCCCGGTTTGGGAAGACCACTTAAAAATATCACGGTAGCAAACTAGTTCCCAAATCTGACACTCACTTGGTGCTTCAAACACTAGAGCCAACGTATCTGCATTGTCTTCTGCTCGGAGAGTTATGATGTCTTCGTTTCCAGCACACTTCAGTATTTTGGACATGCTGGGGGGAGAGGGGGGAAAAAAGGCAGGTGACTCACAGGATCACGAGCAAACAAAGCGTGAAAACAAGGCCAGCAAGGAGCAGCCAGCAGCCCCGGACGCAGCCCGCGGAGCTGCGCAGAAGAACCGAGACGGGGCTCGTTCCCCCCCGCCCCAGGGCGGCAGAGCGAGGGCCGGGGGGCGGCCAGACGCCATGGCGGGCAGCGCTCGCCCCCCCCCCCCCCCCCCCCCCCC